>JAOEGS010002780.1:0-16364 GCA_025447755.1 Corythornis vintsioides | reverse complement strand
AAAAATCAGGAAGGGAAGCAGCAAAAAGGTAAAAAAGCAGCAGGCCATGTGCTAGGGCCTGAGGAAGCAGGAGGACTGCACAGGCTTCCCCTGGGAAGGGCTCAAAGCCCAGCAGGCAGAGCTGCTGCAGAGACAAAAGGCAGATCCCTCCTGCCCCAGGCTGGCTGCTGGGACAGCTGTGGGAGAAGCCCCACAGGCCTGGGCTGGCAGCACTGGAGGGCTGCTCTCTGGCAGCTCCAAGGACACTGGCTCCAGAGCTGCACATCCCAAGAGCTGCCAGTCTGACAACTCCTCTTGGGCTGCTCTGAGAGGAGACCATGAAGGTCAAGTGTTAAATCTTGCTAAAGATGGAATAAAACTCCTGAGTCTGCCACACACCCCTGAAACAGTAAGAATATCCGTATCAAATGCTCAGTATATACTCTTCCATTTGGGAGGCTGACAAAATGTGCAGAAAAAGTTGGATTATAAACAAAACCAGGTGGGAAAGCATCCATACTAGCCCTGTTAGTGTAATGCTCCAAGTAAATTAATGCAAGAAAATAAGGATGGTCATCAGTAGCTATCAGGGTACTAACATGTGCCATGCAAGTGTAGCTTGCTCTTGATATTTATTAAGATTTCTTTTGTCAAAACTTCATAATATATTAATCAGAAAACTGCACAGTGCCAAGAAAAAGGGTGAATATCATTCTCTACATTGCCCTTTGTATTACTACAAAGACAATACTATCTGTAGAAGAGTTTCTGGTTATTAAATTTCATGTTGCTATATTCAGGGCCATCACATTATATATGGTCTTTTTCTGCAATTAACCTCCAAAACACAAATTAAATATTGATGCATAAATGTCAATTATGATTATGAGAAACAATAAAAGGACCATAAATTAAATAATGCAGATAGAACAATAAAGTATTTTCACATGATCAAAAACGTTTCTGTGGCAATGTTTTTTTTATTCCAATTGAAAATATAATTATGTATACTCCTAGGTGGTGTTATTGCATAAAATTTAGTAAACAATAGTATCCCTTCAGCATTACAATTCAAATAAGAAAGAGGAAAATAAGCCTCGTGGCTTCTTCCAGCCAAGTCTAGCAGTGCAATATTATTTGATGCTACACAGAAAACTTCCCTTTGAAACTGTCCAGAGTGCAGTAGGATATTTTCACTGTTATTCCTAAACTATTTCAATCTTATGTAATTAATTATACAAAAGTCTATATTTTGTTTGGTATTACCAGCTCTCCCACAAATGCAAAATATTTTCCCACTGTTGTACTTTTTAACTAAGGAACTAACCTTAGGCTTGCTAAGAACTGGAAAAAAATACATTAAAATAAATAAATAAACAACCCAAACCACAAAACAGAAATACTCAAATATGACACTGACAACAACCTCTTTGCTTTAAGGTCACTGTTTCTGTTTCCTGAAGCTGATTTTTATGAAATATAAAACTAAAAATAAAGGTCTCAGAGAAAACATTTTTAACCAACTACTGAAAAGCAGTCAAAAGCTGATTAAAACAGCAGCTGCTTGATGCTCAGACGTACAACTCTGCCCCTGCTTCACATCACTGGTCATCAATGGCTACTTTACAAATTGGAAATGACATGGGACATGCTGTTCAGAAGGAAAGCAGATTTATGGTTATATTCAGTTGTTCCTGTTACCTGAAATTAGAAGCTCATTAAATATGAATATGTTTCAGAGAATGTAGAGGCACAGCATTATATTGATGAAAGCTTCATTAAATTTTCAATGGTATCGCTGCTTCTATATTTGTGAAGGAAGGACACAGCACAGAATGAACTCAGGTGGAGCAATTCTCCTTCAGGCAACTTTGCCTCTTTCTACTATCCCTAACAAACATGGATTTTCAAATACAGCACTGGACAAATTAGGTGCAAGAGAAAGTGACTGTGGTCTCTCAGGGAATGATTGCATGGAGATTAGCAGGGGGCTTGGGTCCACCTGCCAATTTACAACTGCTGTTCAAGAAGAGGGCAGTTGGTAGAAGCTACACATCAGGTTCAAATGAACAAGTCCATATAAACTACAGACTCTCTATGGCTTCTGAACTCATTTAATGGCACGATCATCTTTTCCAAACATTCACTTAAAAAGACTTAATGAGAGCATTGGAAGGGAATTCTTAGCCAGCAAACAATTAAGACATAACTTCTTGTGCAAGCAGAAATGTGGAATTATCCCAGTCATGCAGTAATGCAGCCTTATTTTCACTGCAGAGACTGAAACCAAGGAAAAGGCCTGTGACAGAGAACAGACACCAGCCCATTACTGAACCAGATTTTAGTATTATCATTGCCAAGGCAGACAATGTAAATTCCCCAAAACTGAGCTGCACGAAAGCACAGAATGCAAAGTGGAGGACTGCAAACTCAGGTGCTCTGATCCCACCTGTGGTCACACCCCCCCCTATACATTTAGGATATCTCCACACTGTGTTAGCACAGTTTCCTTTGGAAAAAAAAAAGGCTTATGCAATCAGGCTGTTGCCCAGCTCCTCCCCATCCACTCCCCTCGCTTTCCATTACCTTATGTCAACTAACCAGGCAGCAGGGCAGAGGCCTCAATGTCATGTTATTCCTTTAACAGGCCACCACAACCTATGGCCTGGGCATTCCCCATTTTCTTTATGGTTCATGTGCACGGCCTGCCAGGAACCAAGAGGCAGGAGGTTTGTTCTTTCCAACTTGTTAGGGTGCCCCCTCTTTCATCCCTCTGGAGAGCTGCGTTGCACTGCTGGGCAGGCAGACAGTGCTGGTTTCTCCTCAGACCTTGTTTATTCTGCCCTCTTCAAATCCTGCTTCAACACATTTTTTTCCCTCCCCCCTACAGTTTCCTTTGGCATGCACAGTCAGCATTAAATAACTGACCTTCTCAAAACTACCATGAGGTAGAATTATCCCTGCATTACCAGATAAGGAAATTAAGCCACTATAATTAACGCTTGAAGCACACCCCAATTTCCCATTCCCCCTTTGGGGATGACTAGCATTAGAGCTGAGGATTCCTCCTGGGGAGCAGTTCTCACAGCCTGCACCCCTGCAGGGAAGCCCAGTGGGCACTGCTGAAGCCCCCATCAAACACTGGCCTCCAGGAACTTGGCCAACTCCCCCCCAGGGCTCTGGAACCCAAACACACCGGGTGCTGCTCCAGCCCAGCGAGGGAGGGCGAGGTACCCAAATGAACAACCCCAACTGTCTCACTCTGCCTTCATAGGAGAGCTGCTCCAGCCTCTGTGGTCCTTCTCTGGACATGTTCCAGCACGTCCAGATCTTTCCTGGGACAGGGGCTCCAACACTGAATGCAGAGCTCTGGGTGGGGTCTCACCGGAGTGGAGCCTCCCTCCACCTGCTGGCCACTGCTCTTGACCCAGCCCAGGATTGGCTTTATCCTCCTAGAACCTCTCACCTTCCTCTACAGCTCTTTAGCTCCAGTTTTAACTCAGTCTTCAAAGCTAGTCCCAGATGCTTCTCTATCCCATTCAGCACTCATTTTCACCCTTTTTCTCAAGTCCTTATGTAGTCACACCCCTGCTCCAAGCAGGTCCACCTCCTGATCTTTGCTGCTTCATTTACTAACCCCCCTCTCCTGACTCCACTACAGCATTTCAGTTTCCTCAGCACTGCAAGATGTTTCCTAGCCAGATGTTCCCCACAAAAAAGAGGGCTCCTTTCCAAAATCTGTCATCTGGTAGCAAAGGTTTCTGCACAGACCCCCTGTACTTTGAGTTCCCTGACCTGATCCCAAGGAAAAGAAAAAAGTCTCCAAGAGGCTGTTCCACCCATACATCACTGAGGGATGGAGACAGTTAATTCTGGCCACGTCTGCTATTCCATCCTGTTCATACCCCCAAACCTGGCAGAGAAAATAGAAATCAAGCAAATTAGCAAAATTTTAGGCTGGGCTTTCTTGCAAGGCTGGAAAGAAAGAGGTTCAAATATCCACAGTAATTCTAAACCAAGCTCAGACGAGCATCTCTTCAGGTCCTAAATTCCTCCAAGCCTGCTCAGCTGATGTTCCAGCTACATCACATCATCCTGGCATTACAGAATCACAGAATGTTAGGGGTTGGAAGGGACCTAGAAGATCATTTAGTCCAACCCCCCTGCCAGAGCATTGCCCCTAGGCCTGGAACCCCTCTCTCCCTTTACTGAATATAGACATATCCCAAAACTAGTAACAACTGTTCCCTTTTTTACTGGAAAAATAGGATCTTGGGGATTTAAAGCCAGCCTCCAATCTCCAGGTCACAGCACATCAGTCACAGGCTTATCAAACTACACAACTGTCACCAACAGCCCTTCCTGATGCTGTCCAGGGGGTGATAGGCCTATTTTTTTCAGTCTTTCTAAGCCTGCCAGATAGCTACTCCCAGAGAATTTGAACTCCTCTATTTACACAAGGCTATTCATATACTCACAGTGAAGATTATCTAGTCATTTGTCACACCTACTGTTCAGGTCCTAACCCACATGAAGATACACTCCCCCCCCACCCCCCTTTTTTTTTTTTTTGTACAGAAAACACATGACACATTGTAAGTAAGGATGACAAAGGTTTTTCTGCCTGTACTTGTCTGGGCTCAGAGGTCTTCCTTCTTCACCCCCAGCTCTGCCAGCAGCTCTTGTAATACATGTACACCCAGTGCCAAAATTCCCTGTCCAATTAGACCCAACACTTCCCATTCTGGCTCATCAGTCTGAAGGTGTCAACATCAGCCCAACCACTCCCTTGCCTTCTGCTGTCTAGGAATGTCCATCCTCCTTTGCCACTCTGACAGGGACTGACAGCCCAGCTGCACTCTTGGCATTCATAGCAACTGGGGAGCAGAACATTCCTGGGGCTTGGGAACTTTTACCTAATTTGGCTTATTAAAAAAACAAACCAAAAACATCAAACCCCAACACCAAAACCCCATATCCTCACTCTGTCCCACCCAGCTGCTTCCTGACTCTCAGCAGAACCCCTTCTCTTGCTCTAGAATATTGAAGTAGTTATTGTGCTCACATTGAGCCTGGGTCTTTGCAGATGCTTTGCCATCCAGTTTCACCTTAGTGTCAATCACTGACTGTAGGAACAGCAAAAATCTACGTTTCCCAATTCAGAGCCAATACATTTATCCAAGCAGATGACTTGTTTATTGCTTCTTTGAGGCAAAGGCATTTTTTTTTTTCTATTCCTCCAAACTTACCTGTATTCCACACAAAAACGCCTGCAAGAAATTCCCTATATCATTAAAAGATATCATTTTTGGAGCATAAAAAATGTTATGCTCTGATTAAGTCCAATTTTGTCATCTCTAGCAGCAGTTCCAGCCATATTCTTCTCTCAGATCTGGTCTCATTAAATATAATTATTTCAAAACATTTATTTTTTCAGAAGAAACAAGTAGATGTCATTACAAAATTTAGTTCACTCTTAGGACTACTATTTATGACTTTTATTTCAGCCAGAGTGGCCTTTCTGTGAAGAAACATCCAGTGCTTCCTCCACATCATTGAGCCAGAGAGGGAACCAGCAACATGAACTGAAGTGTCCCCAATGCCAGCTCAGCACCCTGCTTGACCCACATCCTGCTACTATCAGGGAAAATGGTATTTTTTCATTTCCTAACCAGACCTGAACCCAAGAGTACTCAATTTAACTTCCAAAACATTGACCTAGCTTCTCTTCAGACTTCATCTTCAGTTGTTCTAGGGACAAAAACCAACCAGCCAACTTCACAAACAAGGGGCATGCTCAGAAATGCAACTGCTGAATACTCCAAATGGGCACTTTCAGAACTTCTCTGCCCTCAATTCACAATTACTGGAGACATGCTTTTTAAAATTAATCAGGAACATAATTGCTTAATTTCATAAACATTAAACCTATCCATAGCACTTATTAACATTTGGCAGCTAACACAACCACATAGAAGCAAGTCAAATTTCCTCCTTCCTCACAAACCCACACAATTATTGGCTTGAATTATAATGCAATAGATGCAATTAAAAGGGGGGGGGGAAGGGAAGTAAAAGGAAAAAACACCTAATGTCAAATTGTTTAAAAAGCTACTCTTTGTCTTCTTTTTGAAGCATTTTTTTTAACCATTGAGATTTACCACACTCGTGTTGTCCCATGAAAGAGCTGAACATTTGCCATATTCAGCCTCACCATGGTTGCATTTACCCAACAAGGAGCCAAGTTTGTCTGAAACCTCCCCTCAGGGTGGGCACCCAGACCCACCAGCCACTGTCAGGACCCCAGGCTGCAGATTTTAGCCAGACTGAATGATCAGAAACAAGGAAAAAGAACTGCCATTTCAATTCACTGGCTGGAGATCTGGGATATAAACAACAGCTTTCCTTTTGCCAAGGTTACAGCTCCCAGCAGAACCACGGCTTCATTTTCTAAAGGTACTTGAGAGGAATGAAGACCAGAGCTCAGCAAGCTTAGCTAAGCAGACAGCAAGTATAACTAAGCAGACATGCCAATGAAAGAAAAGATTTTATTAATATGTTCATTTTAAAATTAAAGAATAATATAACCAAAGCATTAACACCATCAGAAGTATTAAGATGATGACTCAAAGCAAATATTCATTGTCAAAACTGCATGGCAGAAGGAAATAATCTCTTGAGTATTTCAGCAATGATTTAATCACCTCTCATGACTAACTCAGAGAGACTTTGGAAGAGCAATGGGATGGAACAGAGTCCAAAAAACAGCTAATCCCAATTAATAAAAACAGGAATAACTTTTAAAAGACAAAGAAACATGACCTAGATATTTATTCCCTAGATATTTATTCCCTATGAAGTCATCCTAGAAATGTGGTTAAAGGACTTGTGAACAGGCAGCAGGCACAAGGACAAGAGCCACCAGCCTCTGGTACCTGCTGGACCCTCTCAGGAGCTGATCTGGTTTGCTGACCTGGCAGAAAATGAGAAGCTTTCTTTGAGAGAATATATCTCACTTAAAAAAAAAAAAAAGCCATTTTTCTTCTTCCTTTGAGGATGCAGAAAAGCTCTGATTGTGCAGCTATTTCCAATAAGCAGCAGTTAACCAAACTTCCCATGACAGAGCTGACAAACGTGAGGAAAAACCTCCCTGCAGTGTCTCCCAACTCACCCTGAAGAAACAAAGAGAATTCCCTCAGAAGCCAGTTGTTGGGAATGAAGCAAATTACAGTTTCCATTACTTATCTCCCCAAAGCAGGGCAGGCTTTTTCAGGACCACACAAAGTTCCTGTTGGGAGATTGTTAGCTTTATGGAGTCCCAGTCTGCTTTAGTTCACCACTTGTGATGCAGGTAAGGACCTCACTGGAGGTGCAGGGCATGACAAGAGCAGCAAGAAAACAAACCTGAGACAAAAGAGCTTTCTCAGCATGCAGCTTCACAAAATGATGCAAACTACATGAACACTGTGCCACTGGAAGGTCCTTCCTTCAGCCCTATTCCCAGCTCACCCACAGACACACATTCCTCCAGATTACCCTGCACCACCCCCAGTACCCATCTCACAATTCACAAACTCCAGTCCTGTACAAACATCACCAAGTTAACTCAGCAAAAAAGCTTCTGGTTTTCTGCCAGGTTAGCAAACCTCCTGCAAGGGTCCAGCAAGTTCCAGAGGCTGGTGGCTCTTTTCCTTGTGCCTGCTGCCTCTTCACAAGCCCTGTGACCACGTTGCTCTGATTCAAGCAGCACTACTCAAGCTGTTTGCACTCTGTGAGCCCACACCCCACTTCTGAATTAATAGAAATCTGAGGCCTCAAAATCATCCACATGACAGCCAACCTTTGTGGTACAAATAACAGCCCTCAATACAGTATTGTTGTCCTAGTGTGTCTTGCATTTCAGATATTTTATTTAGGAAAAAAAAGTTTGCCAAATAAAATTCAAATATGTATTTAAGCACTTAATTCCCACATGCTCGAGTGCAAAGTTCCAGGTCTGACAGGTCCTCACTGCCTACTTCTAGTTAGATTTCTTTATTCAAACTCACTTGGCTGAAATACAGTCTTAAGCTATTTTCCACAATCTCCAGGGCTTCCCCCCATCTTAGAAGAAAGGCATTTTCTTGAACCACACTGCAGAGAAAAATGCAGCAGGAAGCCAAGAGATCCTTTCGACTTGGAAGGAGTTGAAACAAGAAGATTCCAAACTTTTTTCCAGCAGCTCCAGCCCCACATGCTGGCATGAGACCCCACTCCCCTGAATGCACCAGGGATGTTCCTACTTCCAACTCCTGGGGAATCTGACAGCCACAGAACTCCAAATGCTCCTAATATTAAAATAAATATGTAAATAATGAAACCTCTGTTTCTTCATTTGAGCAGCTGTTAGCACCACAATTAAAGAGTTCTCCAAGGATGCACTTTCCCCCTAATGAATCCCTGCAACAGCCATAGCAGGGTGCAGGGTAGATTACAGAATCCCCACAACACAACTCAGGGAATTGATGTCTCCCCTGAGCAACACAAAGCTGGGCCTAGAGATAGGCAGTGGTTTTATGCCATCTTCATTTTGAAGCCTTATTAACCAATTAAACCAGAAACAAACACATCTCCCTCGGGGCAAAGACATCTTAATAAGAAGCCTACACACCTTTCTGGAAGTCTCTTGCAGCCCAGAAAAAGCCAAGAGAAGAGCTTTAAGAGAGCAAACTCCTTTATCATCATGTAAGACTGCAGAACAAAGCCAAAAACATGACCCTGGCAACTGCTGAAAGCAAGCCCACCAGTTTTCTGTGGAGGCTGCTCTGGTACCTGTGCCCCTGCCCCCAGAGATGCCAAGCATGGGAAAGGCACTTTGCAGAGACAGCACAACACCTGGTAGGATGCTGGGGGGAACAGGGGGTTTCTTTGCTTTTGTTGAACTTAAGACCTCCACCTTTGCTCTTCTTAGTAGTCAGGATGGGTAAATGGAGCTGCAGAACTGACTCCTAAAAAAAAAGAGCTTTAAATACCAGTTTACTCCCTACAGCTGGCAGCCCCAGTTTCTTACCTAAGTTTCTTACCTAAGCCTTTGTGTCTGATTGTTGGAGTCCATATGGTTCAAGTTTACAGCCAACAGTCAATTTATTTACCCAGCCCTGTTCACAGTAACAACCTTAACATTCTTTTAATGCAGTTTTCAGTGGATGCATTTCCTTTCCTCTTTATGTAAGTAAATCAGTGGGATATGCTTAACCTGCCTCCTAAAACTCAACACAGGCCATGAAATCCAAGCAGGCAGAGTAAAAGATAATTCCTGGTCTCAGCCCAAGCCAGGTGGATTGCAGCTCCATTGGCAAGCACACCCCCAGCATCTGCACACTCAGGAAAGCCATCAGGAATCGTCTGAGTAACCACAAATTGTCTGTCAGGCATGCACAGAGGCTTTGGAATCTAATTCTTGAGAGTTCCCTTGTTTTTGAGAAAGAAGGCAAAGCCAGCAGTGCACCTCAAACTAACGTGCTGCAGAACTTTAATTAAGCATTGCTCAGTAATTAGACACACCTCCCCGTGCACAAAAGCCAAGTATCTGATGCCTTGAACCTCTGCTACACTTAAGAAAATAAACTTTAGAAGACATTCATTATTCTTGAACTGAGCATTTCCATGCTAAATCCCATCCTAGAACAACTTTTAACTGCTAATTTATCATCCTCCCTCCCAGTGACAGGAAAGATTTATAGTGGAAAAGGCTTATTTCACATTACTCTAATACCAAAAACACATGGTATTACACTTTTGGCAATATTGGTCAAGAAGAAATAACCAAGAAAAACAAAATGCTAAGAAATAACTCCCCCCAGAAACCATTTCCATGGCTGTAAGGCTTGGAATGGTTCCACTGGAATAAACTGCAATGGATGCTCAGTGTGAAGGATGTTTACAGCCAAAACCCAATGTCCAATTCAATCCTCTTGCAATCATCTGCCTGTCCCTTATCTCCACTGCAGCAATCAATCCTGGGCTTATCAGCCCACTGAGCCCTGCTCTGCCACAAGCAGGAACACCTTCCAGAACCTCCCTGGCCACGGGGGAATTGAACATGGCATGAGGAGAAAGCCACTGGGAGTAGTTCTGCTGCTGCTGGGTCATGCACAGACACAGGAGGAGAAATGCCACCTGCATGTGCTTGGCAGGATCGACCCCAGAGGAGGAAGATTTACATGAAAGAAGGGGGTAAGAGGAAAAGAAGAAACAGGCAAACCTCCAAAGCACAGGATTTCATAACAAGAGGAACCTTCACTGCAGGCTTTTGTCAGAAACAGAAGGAGCAAACAGGACACACGTTGCCCAAAAATTTCTGAAATATTTTGAGACTGACTTTGTTGAAAGAAGACTTGAGAGGGGAAAAAAAGAATGAAAAAAAAAACCAAACCCACACAATAAAAACGAGGGGAAAAAAAAACCCAAAACCCACACAATACAAGGAAGGCTCTTCTAGTTTTGTTCTAATCAAAGGGGAGGAACCAGCTAAGAACATGAAAGTGGAACAACTCAGCTGACAGGAGACATGATAAGAAGGCAACTCTCAGAATTATTCAGAAGGGCAAAACACAGAAGCCACAAAATAAAGGAAATGAACTAATGGTCAAACCACAAGCTACCTGAAAGCCAGGAGGAAGGTCTGAAGCTTATTGACTCATCAGCTCAGGTAAGTATTGGCTCTTCAATGATTTGAAAGTCAAGAGATTTTGCACAAGAGCAAATCAAATCACTGGAGGTCACTTTATTAAACAAACCTCAGTTAACAAAGTAATAATAATAATAATAAAAAAAATAAATCAAAGCATTAGGAAAGAAACTTCTGGGAAACAACACTGAAAGTGACATGAAAATATTCCTCCCGAATGCCTGCAGGGAAAGAAAGAGCAGCTCAAGTAGGAGCACATTAGCCCGCTAACAGATGATGCCAAAGCACTGGGAGCATTTTCTGCATCGATCCTCACTCAATAAACAGCTTAACTGGCTAATGCACTTCTCATCACAGCAAAGGGGGCAAGAACAGGAGCTGGGATGGGGAAAAAAGAGCAATTCCCCCAAACCTCCCGAGCCAACAACTCTGAATTTCCCACCCATATTTATCAGCAAGCTTCAAACAGAAAGTGTGATAAAGGCAACGTGCTCAGCAGCCAACTTCATCAACTCCATAAACCTATGGACCTGTAGTCTATAAACCCACAGGCTGTATTCCAGGGGACAGCATTAAAAGCCTACTTCAAAGTCTCAAACCTGACAGACATAATATTTCCTTTTGAAAGCTGACAAAGGCAGTTACCAAAGATCCTTTCTGCTCTGACTGTTAAGTTCCAGCAGCCTGAAAAAGGGCAGAAGCACCTGCCTTAAAGAGCAGAAAACTGAACACCCAGGGAAAGAAGAGCAGCCAGGGTTACTCTGTCCCTGGAAGGTACCAAGATACTCAGACAAACAACCTGTCTCCTGCATATTTCAGAAAACAAAGCAGATAAGATTTTAAGAACAAATCATACAAAACAAATGTAATTTTCTCCAATTCCTTTGCTGAAGTAGGTAGCAACATGACAATGACACAAGGTGAGTAGCAACTAGAAGCAATATAGTTTTGTTTAACTGGACTTTTGACACTCTTAAATTGACAGCCATATAATCTAAGCAAATATGGTACATACTAAAGTACTGACAGATTACTAGAAACCTATACTCAGAGATAAGTTATCAGTATTTCAGAGAGAAAAGGTAGGAAACCCATTCACATGGCTCTAATCTTTTAGCATTCTCCACTGCTACAAAATGTACTTGGGGGGGAAGGGTATTTAGCCAGGAACTTACTATGGGAAGCTCCATATTTTGCTCTGCCTCAGTTTGATTTCGTATGGTCACAAGCACCAGCTTGAAAAATATCCCAGACATCTTGTCCACAAATTGCAGATTGGAAAATATCAAGACAGAAGAGTCATTTTCTGAAGTTATCTGTGACAGTCACAAGCACTTGGACAGAGGGACTCAGAATCCCAAGTCTCTTGAATCAAGTGCAAAAGTCACCTGAAGTAGTTTGAGAGAGTAAAAATGTCAGAATAACCAGCTGCAAGTCACAACAGGTAAAATATCATTCTGCCCAAAGACATATTGAGTAGTAAAGAGCTAAAGAATCTGGGGTTTGTGCTGAACAAACTAAACATCACTGAAAAAACAAAGGTAAAAACAAAACAAAACAAAAATAAAAATAGAATATGTAAAGACTCATCATCTTACTGAGATTTATGAACTGCAGGTATCATATAAAAAGCACATGAAGTAATTTTGACTCTGCCTGTTGTATTAAGGACTCAGACAGAGCACTATGTCCAGCTCCACTGTTCCAGAAAAACACAAGCCACGTGGAAAAAGCCTCAAGAGGAGGAGGGAGAATGGTCCACAGATGTATTAAGAAAAATATATATATATTAATAATAATAGAAAAAGTCACTGAAGAGAGGAGACTGAATGAATGTGTGGAAAACACCAGAGAGAAAGCCCCCCAAACATGACACACTCCTGCAGAAGTGGAACAGAGCTCACAGGGATGCACATTAGAATTCTTATGGCTTACATTCAGCAAATACATTTAAATAAGAGATGAGAAGTAGTCTTTCCAATGGTAAGTACTGCAAACGATCAGAACAGATTGCCTAAGAAGGGTAAATCTTCATGAGAAACTTATGTTAGCCCATTTGTTTTGGGAACTAGTTAAATGTTCCTTCCTTGTGCCTGAAACAGAGAATTTATGAAAGAACAAATGTCAATTACCTCCACTTTTCCCCCTCATACTTCATTCACAGGTGCCTCATCTGAGCTTCTAGATCAGTTGTGATGAGAATTTATTAACCATTACCAAGAAACGACTTCCAGCATGAAGGCTTTGGAACATCATATGGAAACAATAATAAAAATACAACCTTAAAGGAGTTACTGGAAGGATATTACAGAGGAAAAAGTGACCCACTCGAACCACATCAAGATGGAGAGTCCTTAATTACAAGAAAAGCAAGGAAATCCAGAGATCCTGCTTATAAAGTGACTTCAGGTTTAGCCTCACACACATGTGCTTTAAAGCAGTGCTAGGCAGCTGCACAGAAACCCTCTGCTGGGAAGGGAAGGGAGGGGAGGGACTAACAGACTTTGCTGCATCCAGGTAAGGACAGTGTGGGTGGGTCTGCACAACCCTCTCCCAGCCAGCACCCTGCAGAGACACCCAGCTGCCTCAAGTCAGGCCCAGGAGGAGCCAGACAAGGGATCTGGTCTTGGCTAAAACACCTGCCAAATGCAGGTGGGTAAAACACAAGAGCTGGGGGAAGCAGAGGTGGTCCCTGTGCAGCTGGGAAGCAACAAGGAAAGCAAGATAAGGACACCAACCCCAAATACAGCAGCTGGACCCAGTAAAGCACAAAACAAGAGTAATTTTCTCAAGCAAAGGTCAGCTACCAAAAGAAAAGTGCCCCCCTGAGAAGCAAAGCAGGAGAGCAAACTGAAAGATGCTGTCCTCTGCTGGAAGTGGCTCTGGAGGAGCTGGAAAGCAGAAGACCACTGACTTGGATCCTCACTGGAAAACAAGACAGAAGGGTCACTGGAAAGCTGCACAGCCTCTTCTAAATGTGACTGTTACCTTTTGAACTCCAGCTGACACTGCTCTGCTGCCCAGCCAGCAGCACTGCCACTCCAGGGACACTCCTGCTGCCTTCCTCTGCTACAGCATCACCAAGAGCCCAGCTGCTACCTGCCACACACCTTCCCCTGTAGTAACAGCTGTTTGCAAGGCCATAGAGAACAGGAGCAGGGAAACAGATGAGAGCTAATGCTTTTTTCTTAGGAAAAAATATCAAATTCTTTGTTGCAATCCAGCTCCTCCATTCTGATCACTCACAACACCATAGCAAGTTAAGGAAAGCTTGCAGGATGCAGCTTTTTAATGTAATTCACGGGTAGTTGTAACAATATAAACAGTTCAATATCCACATGACAAGAGGGATAAAAATATCCTAACAAGGAAAAAAACAAACAAACCACAAAAGAAAGCAAACAGCACAACCCAGACAGAGCTGCTCCTGCAGCATCAGGCTTCTATCATCAGTATCTAGAAAGATTTTGGTTTAGAGCCTTTAACACTTCCATGCTAACGAAGAAAGACCTCCAGCTCTGAAAGCTAATGAGTTCAGATGATGCACAACTGTGATCGGCGAGAGGCAGCGGTGGGAACTGTTGATCCTCGGGGGCAAAGGAAAAAAACTCTCACGACTCTTGTTGCAAAAAAAAAAAAAAAAAAAAAAAACAGCGAAGGAGTGAACAGACCATCAGCACAGCTTCGCAGGAGGATTCTCCAACACTTCAACCACCATCAAGCCTTCAGATGAAGTATTCCTCATTCAGGAAAATTAACAGGCCACCAAAATGAAGCAAATCAGCTTTTTTTTCCCCTCCCTTTGATTATCCAAGCACAGTATTAAATACAAATAAGCGCTTAAGCCGATGGGTTCACCGCGTTCCCCTCTGCATACCCCGAAGCCTCGCACCCCACACGAACACACCAAGCCCCCGTGTTACCCCCACCCCGAGCATTTCACCAGAGAAGCAGCCGAAGGCAGCGCTCAGCCCCGCACCGCGCTCCTCGGCCCGACACGGACCCGCTGCCGGCAGCGCTGCCGCGGGGAGAGCCCGGCGGGGAACGCGGGGCCCGGAGCCGCCTCGCAAACACCCGCACGGGGCTGTCAGAACCCCGCCGGGCTAGGCTGAGCGCCCGCGGTCGCCTCACCCCCGGACCGAACCAGCAAGCGACCCTCGGACCGCGGTGCCCGGTACCCCGCGGAGGAGGAGCAGCCCCGGTGCCTTTCCCCGCACCGCGTCCGGTTCCCATCGGCCCCAGGCAGGGCGGGGCGGCGGCTCTACTCACAGCGTGTGCCCGCAGACGTTGACCATCAGCTTCAAGGAGGGGTTTCGGTACTTGGTGGTCTTGCACCGCGGGCAGCCCTGGTCGTCCATGGCCGCCGCCTGCGCCGCTCCGCTCCCCTCCCTCTCGCTCCCTTCCGCCTTCCGCCGCGCGGTGTCTCCTGCAAAGGGGCCCGCCGGCGCCGTCCGCCGCCCCGCGCGTTCCGCCCGCCGCGGGGGCCCGGTCCGGCTAGCTCCGCACCATCCCCGGCCCCGACCACCGCCGGGCAGAGCCGGCCGGCGGCGGAGAGGGTTGAGGCGGCCGGGTCGAGCAGGTACGAGCCGCCCCGGGCAGCACCTGCCTGGCGTTGGGGCGGGAGGACACAGGGAACTCCAATTGTAACGGGGTGGGGGGAAGCGCTCCCGCCTAATGAATAATCAACGGGAGATTGCTGCGGGGCGGTCGCTCCTTCGTGGGGTTCCCCGCACCGCTCCGGAGTGCGGTCCTTCACCCCAGCGAAGCGACGCACCCGGAGAGTTTTCATTCTTCCCGCCTAGAGAAGAGCGCTTAGCGGCAGCGCAGGTAGCGGGCGGGGAGGGGGCGAGCGGGAGCGGGGCGCCGGGCTCCCTGCTGCGGGGCGTCCCTGCTGCGGGGCGCTGGGCTCCAGGTGGAGGTGGGGAGGGAAGGAGGGGGGAGTGCAGAGGAGCGGGGCCGCTTGATTGACGGTTGCCGTGGAGACGCGGGAGCCCCCGCCCCCCCGGCGCGGTGCAGCCAATGGGCGGGCGCGGCCGGGCCAGCAGCCTGCGGTGCCATATAGTATTGCAGCGGGGCTGGGAGTCACGTTGGGGGGAGCCGCGGAGAGGAGCCCGTTTACACTAGTTTGCTATAGCAGCTATCTTTAATGGTTATTGCGTGGCCGGGAGGAAACCTGATCGGCTAGAGCCGGCCGAGAGCAGGAGGAGGAGTGGACTTTTCAGAGAGATAGGAAGGGGGGAGAGGAGGAGAAGAAGGGGACGGGGGGAAGGGGGAAAAAAAAAAAAAAAAAGAAAAAAAAAAAAAGGAAAACAAACCGAAAAATGTTTTTTGCCTCCCCAACGGACGAGATTACGAACGCGGGGGAGAACAGGCAGGAAAATGTGTGGGAAATCCTCTCTTAAGCCAGCAAGGTGCCCCCCGACGGGGCCGCGGCGGGAGCCCTCAACCCCGCGCCGCCGCCCCCTCCCGCCGCGGCCCCGTTCCCCATGGAACACGCAGTCTCCGCCGCCGCCGGGGAGGAGGGAGCCGAGGACCAGGTACTGCTCCACACGGAACTCCTAGCCAGGAATCACCACGCTGCCTCCTCTCCCTCCTCCTCCTCTTCTTCTTCTTCTTCCTCCTCATCCTCCTCCTCGCAGACCCCCCTGGCTTTTTCCCCGGACCATGTCGCCTGCGTCTGCGAGGCGCTGCAGCAAGGTGGGAACCTGGACCGCCT
>JAOEGS010002779.1:49141-59949 GCA_025447755.1 Corythornis vintsioides | reverse complement strand
AGTTAGTTAGAAAACCTGAGGTGAAAAGTAAAATCACCGAAGAGAATTTGCTCGGTTTTCATCCAAACCAGGACAGCATGTACTATTCTTTTTATGTGCATTATTTTATATCACAGTTTTTTAATTAAAAAAAAAAAAAAGTTAATTTCAATACTTAAAGGACTATTTAATTCCAAAACTTATTGATAGTTCTGCAAATTTTCTAACAGCACATTCCTGATTATTGAGGTAGGAAATGATAAATGACTGGCCATGCCTGTCATACATATACTTTTGCCTTTGACCCTGTGCAGAACTTTTTCAATGACAGCAATAAAGTAGGAATTTCTTGAATTCAGCAAAAAATAAGGAATGCACTACACAGAAAAGAGACTGATTTGCCTAGTCAAGTCAGAGTGCTGGAACACCTCTCCTACGAAGGAAAGCTGAGAGGTTTGGGGTTGTTCAGCCTGGAGAAGAGAAGGCTCCAGGGAGACCTGATTGTGCGCTTTCAGTCCTTCTTATAGGCATTTAGACATTAGCCTGTAAGAAAGATTAGGACAGGGTTTTTTTAGCATGGAAAACTTCCAATGAAAAGTGCTCCCTTAAAAGGCACAAACAAGATTGATTTTGAGGAGATACCAGGAAGTCCAATTAGACCCTCTATGTCTGAGAACTGCCTCTTTTTCCTTCATTGTTTCTATATTTCTCCATATCTAAAACTGATTATTTTATTGTCTTTTATTATTATTAAAACCTTTTTAAATCTCCTTCAGTCCCCAAAACTGAAGTCAGTAAATCATGAGTTTTATTTCAGTATAGTATTTCTATAATAGAAAAAGTATGCAAAGAAATTGAGATCACAGAGCTTCTCTTTATGCTCTTAGTTTAATGGAAATCACAGTAAGACTCCTTAGAACAAGAAAATTTCTCCAGGTTTTAGTCAGTATATGGCCTCTTTTAGAAAGATATTACACTATCTTCCAAGACACTATCTATGATTGTATCTGCATGTCTTAGCAAAAGAATTCTCAGTGTGTAGTGGTGCTCAGAAGTACTAAACCATGTGCACAACACAGCATAGAACAAAAAGATATTCTCTGTCCTGAAGTGTTTCTATTGCATCCTAATTTTTTCCTTCTATTTCTACAAATACTACAGGTATTGAATCCTTTCCTCCATACTTTTAGTTCTCTTGTCTGTTGCCTTGTGTCCTGGTTTGAGCTAAATCAGAATCAATTTTATCTTCAGTGATTTTACTTCTCAACTCGGTCTCTTCTAATTAACTGCACTTTCTGAAGTTAATGACATATTTTTGCAGTGTATTGCTTCTACAAATGGTAGCACTTGATCTTTACTACCAGGACCAGTGTGAAGAAAGTCTTCTTGCTTATAGTTGCTCCTAGAGAAACCAAGGTCACTGCAAAATCATTGGGATGCAGAAAGTTAAAAGGATGTGAGTAAGTCACTCTTGGCAAGAGGAGCAGACAGAACAGGTGACACCAAACTGACCAAAAAGATATTACATCCCATATAAGTAATATTCAGTATAAAGCTGACGGATCACAAGGGTTAAGATTTCTTCTTCAATGGCCAGTGTTCAGAGAAGTCTCTCTGTTCTCCCTTTGACCTTAATACATGCATTCCTGAATCCATTCCCTGTGTTCATTTCCTGATTCCATTTCCTGATTCCATTTCCCATCTGCCACTGAGCCAGTCTGGGACTTACCCAGTGCTTGCACTGCAGCATCAGTGGTAACCATTGGGAGAGTTCACTATTGATTTTGTGTATATTTGTATGGACTGTTTTATTTTGTTTTGTTTTTTAATTGTTACTGGTTTAGGGGATTTTTCCCAACCCATGAGCCTATTTATTCCCTTTCCCTTCTCAGAAGGAAGAGGAGTTAATTGAAAGTGTCAGTCATTTTTTTTGTGGCCAGCCCAGCCTCAATCCATGACATCTAGGTCTCTCCGAAAACCTTTGGTCCTGTAAACTGCCTGAGTAATCATCACCCATAATACATGACAATGATTTATGAATACTGATGGTAGCCTTCTTTTGGGAGATTTTGGGGGTTTTGAAGGAAGATTGAAGGATGATTGAAGGAGAGTTTTGAAGCAAAGAGCAATTTTCATTTGGTAACAACTATGCAGACATGTTATCACTTTAAATAACTCTTTTTCTTTTATTCTTCTGTTAAATTGATACCTCTCTTATGCATATATGAATTTGCATGGTCAACATTTTAAGTTAAAATGAACCTTTTTTAAGCCCATAAATGGTATAGGGTTAGCTTTTTTTTTTTAATGATGATGACATCCCAACACAGAGCACAGGTGAGCTGGGTAAGCATTTCTGCCTAGCAATATGTGTCTTTTACCTGAATTTAAGAATATTTTTAGTTGCTGAAAAAGACTGCTTGTCCTGCAGAGAGACTTTTCCACGCAGCAACAACAGATTGTGAAGAGGCAATTGGAGCTCCTCATTTTACCAATGTGCTTCACCCATCAGCTGCCAGACTAGAGAAGTGAGTCAGGTTTTGTAATACAGATTCCTCTGCAAAGTCTACCAGAAATGAGACCCATTAACATCTAGTAATTTTGTGTTGGTTTCTGTAATATAAATTGTTGTCTCTCAGTGAATTGATTAAGTGTGTTAAAAGATTTCATAGGAGCCACCATAAGATTTGGATAGAAACTTTGGTTAATGATGAGTTTTTAATAATTAAAATAGGTAATGATGTTATTACAGATTCCTTTGATCATCTAGTCTCAAAACAAGCACTTATCTTGCACACAATAAATTTTTACCTACATATCTTAAAAACAAGTCTCAGCCAGATCTTCACTAGTTCAGTTTCACTTAGTACTTTTCAGAATACATACATATAAATTAATTCAGCAATTACAATTGAATTAAACACTTGTGAGTGGTATTAACACACATACAAAAATACATTGAAGCACCTATAAAATATAAACTCATTTTATTCCAGTTTTATACCATCAGAGAAGTTCTCTCAATAGTAGACATTATTTCTGGCATTAAACCTACCAGAACCAGGAGCAGTTCCTTTGCAGAGCTCTTAATGCATTGGAAATCTACAGATTACAATAGTATAAAAATGCAGTTGTCTTGTCTTTTACTTAATCATCTTCAAGTAAACAATAGACCATGGAAAAGCCTAGTGTCCTTTAGTTATGTGGTGGCAATTGGATTGCACAAGACACTCCCATGGAGCAAAGCTCAAAAATGTATTTGTTTATTTTATAGTGTATCTCTTTCCATCCTTCGCAGAAAATACATTCACTTCTTTAATAAAGTGGATGGATCAGACACATGCCATCTTCTAAAATGTAAAATTGAGCTTCTTGTTTGATCTTCTCAGTCTCACCTGTTCTGAGGCTGCGTGTATTTTGCTGCACTGTGTCAAGAGAAAATTACTGACACCAAACAAGTTCCTATTAATGAACCACAAAAGGCAAATACAACAGTTCCAGTTATTTCATTAACAAGAACAATCTCTATTTTGCCTCGGTGTAGGCAGATGTGAAATAGTAATCCCTGGAGCACATTAAACCTATATTTCTCCCATTGAAAAGAAATAAAAAATCTTCAAGGATTATATTATAAACCAAGGAGTGTTACTAGTAATGACCCACTTATCCATATCCCAATACATAGGGTAATCCAGCCCTAAGATACCTGGGACTTTCTGACTTTCCAGTTTGGAAAATAAAAAGTTGTGATCTTATTTACTTTTTACCATACTTTTACATTTCTGCCTTCTGTCTCCATAGACATCTTCCTCTCCTCTTGCAGTTCTCTCTCACCAACCCAAAAGCTGGAAATAAAATTTTAACAGAATTGCTGCCACTGAGAAAAAACACATACCAAAAATGGGAAAATAGAGTGTTAAATCAATGGGAAGCATGAGAGCACAGAAGGGGAAGAAAGCAGCGTGTGCCACGTGAAAGCCTTGATAAAAGCATGGGAAAGTGCCAGCCCAGTGACCTGCTCCAGACAAGCTTGCTTTTCCTCTCAACATCACTTATATCCATTCATAGATCTGTGTGAGACACTATGGAGACACCATCAGACATGTGGGTACTGCAGATTACACTTAGTTTCTGGCATAAGGCTAAGGGATGTTTTTCAGACAAGAAAGCTAAAATAAAAGACCTTTGTCCCTGGGAGGGTTTTGGGGTTTGGTTGATCTTTTTGTTTGTTTGTTTGTTTGTTTTTTTCTTTGAAAAAAAAAGTAAATTATTTTCCCAGTTTGGCTTGTGTCTCTTCTTTTAGAGTATAGATTATACAACAGCCTCTGGTAATAAATTGGCATGACCCCATGGGCTATGCACGTGTCCATCAGATGAAGTTTTGGCACTGGAAGAAAACTGAAGTTTGGATGAATTATTCACTTGGTTTGTAGATGGTATATTTACAGTATTAACAAACAGCAAAGGAGTCTACTAGGAATCAAATTCTATATCCATGAAAATTATCAAATAACCTCATCTCCCTTTTTAATATACATTGGGTCAGACATAAGCACACCTTGCACTGTCAGCAAGGGTTTGTTGTTTCAAAGGTTATGCAGGTTTCTTCCCTACTGAAATGAAAATGTACATTATTATTTATGTGAAGAGACACAGTATTAGATGGTTGGCTCAAAAAAAGGTAAATGTGTTTGGAAGAAAACCTCTGAAGACACTCATAAAAACTTTGTAAGTTTTGTTGTTGTACTGGAAAAGTATGCATTAAATTAGACTTGTTTTCAATATGATTAGTCAATATTTATCAAGGATAGGATTAGCCAAGTGAAAATCTAATCCTTTACAGAACAAAGGATAGAGTCTGGAGAATTATTCAGGAATTGATGAACCCTGCTATTCACTGTAAGGCCAATTTTGTTAATCTTGTTCTAATTTGGAGAATTTCACTATCTGAGTAGACCTGTAACTAAAAGCAATGCTTTGACTTTGCTAAAGTCAATAGACCAATTATTAAATGAAATCTAAAATGTCAAATAATCTCTTTTATTTTTTTTACTCAACTAGAAATCTGATGATTTTGTGTTCAAAGTGATTTGAAGTAACTTATTAAAAATCAAATAAAATCCAAACTCAAGAACAAAAAACAATCAAACAAAAAAAACCCCAACAAAATCTCAAAATCTATAGAAATAAGAACTCTGTTGACAGAACTATTGTTCATCATAATTGATTCATGGCCTTTTGTATAATGAGGAAATATATTAAATAGTTGCAGGTCCTTTAAAAATATTTTAGTACTGCTAGAATTCATTCTGGGAGTGAGTCTGCCTTTCAGAAGCACAGATTAATTTGCAGCATTCCTTGCTCTGTCTCAAAGTTTATGTGACTCATGCCAAAGTGCATTCATATCAGGCCATTACCACTCCACACCAACTATTGACCTGTGGCAAAAGAAAATACTGAACTATTCTGACATCAGGAATGCAAAATCAAGTTACTGTAGTTTACTCTAGAAGCTCTAGTGACACCTGTACACAACTGTATTGAAAATAATAGGACTGTGTGGATGTCACTTTGGGGAATGCATCATCTCCCCACCTACCCCTGCAAGTTACATAAGGTAAATGAACAGCTCAGAATTACTTCAAGTTTGTTCCTATTGACACAAAAAAACACAACCCAAAGCTAAACTACCTATAAAAATGTAACTCATCCTGGAATGTTTCCAACCTTGTCAAACTGAATCTTGACCATAAAAGCTACCAAGGATACAAGCTTTTGGATAATGGAGAGTACAAAGTTAATAATACTTCTTATCTTTTCACCTAGATGCCAAATCACAGGGAAACTCTTCATAAGATTCTACAGATAGAGCAGTATTTTCTGACATCTGTAACAAATAATCTTATAGATCAACTTGAAGACACCAGAAAAGTTGTTTTAATTTGTATCAAAGCAAACCAGATGAAGTGACGGCATGATGCACAAAATACAGAGGTGAGAGGATAGGTCCTGGATGAATGGAACAAAACAGAACAAGGAAATAAATGTGCTGAGAAAACTGTATAAGTAGCACATTTTAACTTCACTGTGACAATCTGATCATAGGCCAAGGACAGACACATTACACTCTGAACAGCACAAACAGACATGGCTATGTATTAATCAGGTTATTTTTCCTATACCTGACAAAACTCAATGTCAGTTCCACTATATATTTGCCATGTTACTCTTGTGCAAATGCCATAAACAGCTCTGAACAGCATGTTTACAGGAGACAATAATGTAAAGAGTATTACTGCTAATACTGGAGGTCTGCTTTTGAGCTCTAAGTTTAGATGGCTTGCAAGGTCTGGCATGATTAATCAATAGCTGACACATACTGCGGTATCATAATTCTGGCATCCATGAATCAAAGGCGTTATGTCCTTAACAGAAAGTTTATTAAAAGGAATAAGAAAGACTGGAAAAAATTCTTAGTGAATTAAAATCAGCTTTTCATTACTACTTGACTTAACTTCTTTGGGTTTGGTCTGTAACATCTGGGCATACATATTTTGCAGGGACAAAGCTGAAGGGAATACAGTCTGAAGGACTTTAAAGTCCAGTCTGTGCCCTAGGACCAGACACAGGGATGGGCAGCCTGTCACCAGCTTCCTGCAACATCCAGTCACAGGCAAGTGCAGGAACCTGGTTCTTTACAATGTCACATCTCCTTTATTTTCTTACAAAGCTGAACTGAAAGGAACCAGTGGGGATTACTAAAGAAAGAACAGCTTCTGTCTAAGGAGGACAGAGGTTGTCCCAAAGGAGTGAAAGCAGCTTTGGAAGTAGAACCAACTACCCTTGTTCTTGGGTTTTCAAAATATTTCAGTTCCACTGATCTCTATGCTCGTTGTTATAGAGCAGTCTCTGCTGGTTGGGGTCTTGCAGCTAGTGAGATCAACCTACAGCTTTGTATTGAAACAGCAGGGAATTCTAAACCATAAACCCAATCCTTTTTTTCTCCTTTATTCTCCCAGTGCAGGTGAGATTATTTTGCATATGCATCAGTAGTTAAAGATATATCCAATAAGCAAATGCCCATAAGCAGAAAGTAGTTGAATGTTTAAAGGGACACTAGGAAGGATAAATTATACTGAGTGGTGTTACAACAATGTGTATGAGTTATAGATAAAATTCTAAGGGAATTTACCCCTGCATAATTACAAAATTAAAGTGTGTAATGAACCATCACCGACCATCAATTCATGTCAGAGGCATCTACTTTAGAATACAACTATTCAGATTCAAGAGAGAAGAGGAAATGGTTTGTTGCAGCAGAACCTTTGTCAACAAGTTAACTGTCAGACAAGAAACATCATAATGCAGCCACAACAGTATCCTCACCTTGTTAAGAGAGAACAAACCCACCAAAACAGACTGGCCCAATTTACAGGGTTAAGTAATGTGCTGGAAAAGGCTTTTATTAGAGAAAGACATGTATTTTATTTTTGAGCAGATGAGATGACAGAGATTATATCAGAACTAAAAAAAACCCAAACTTCTCCACAGTTATTTAATGTCTTCTGAGATATCTGCTGTTTAGTTATAGGTGCCAAGTCCTCAAGAAATTATACATACACTTGTGGATAAACTCAGGAGATAGCATAGCTATCTGAACTCTCTCTTCATCGTGTGTGTAATCTCCATTTCAAATTTCAATGTGTTCCATTTTTTCCAGTAGTATTTCCACCATCCTGCAGTCACAGTCTGAAACTATGAACAAGATTTGGCTTACAGAGAGAAGTAGTTCCTTTTCTTTGTAAGACATAGAATTTGAACAGGGATTTTTAAAAACTTGCTTTTTTTATTTACTTTGCATCCAAACTTCAGTGGGCATGGCAGACCATCTGGCAACACAAACTGAAGTCAAGCAATAAATTTATCAAATTTGAAAATTGCTCTCTCTGAGAACATGAAAGATGTAGAGAAAATTAAAATATAATTACATTTGAATCCACATAAATTTGTTAATTAAATTCAAGAATGGGAATTGACAATTAGAAGATATGTTTAACCTCAAATACAAAATACAAGCTCACACTATATTCTGTACACTGCATACAAAAATGTAACAATTACAGTTCTGAAGTTTGCAGTCAAATGGCCTTATTTATATAGAAATATGTAAGTACAACAAAGCAGCATTGAACTACAGAGTTCAGGTCTACGGATCACTGCTTTGCATCAATGAAGAAGGAAAACATCAGTTTGGAGATGCAGAAGTTTAACAGCAACATCAAATTGTACAGCCCTCCAGAGAAAGTCAAACATATTTTTTGAAGACTGCAGAAGAACTAAAACTCTATCTGAAATTTCAGATTGTGGAAATTTTGAGACATTCAACAACAACAACAACAAAAAAGCTTTTTAATGTGCTAAATATAGAAGGCTTATTCCAGATGGAATATCAGAAGGAACAGAGTAATAGGCTGCATAAGCCTTCAAGACATAAGGTAGGAACAAAATAACATTCATCCTGACTCTTTGCTATTGACTTTCAGTAAATTGATTTCATACACTTTGACTGGGAAGCAAATGGGTTCACACAGAGATTTACACAAAAGTAGCCGGATTTGCTATAAATCATGCTTTTTCTCATTCATCCCATTTTAATACTCAAACCATCAGACAGTCAATTAGGCAAAAATGAAATCAATTGGCACCTCTTAAAATCAAATGATAGTATCTCTGGACAGACTTGTTTTTTCTACTCCAGTTAAGATCATCCATCTAATGAAATCAGATTGCATGCATTCTACACTGACTTCTGTCTTGCTCTTTTACTTTGTCTTCACTGATATGAACTCTTGCTTGGTTTGGATATTTGTATAAAATTATGAAAACTGATTTCCATAGGGAAAAAAAAAAAAAAAGTTTACTTAAAGTGTTATTTCTGTAATTCTGTGAAATTGGTGTGAAGGTACAGTATATTTTTCCAGTCATTAAATTGAGGGGGAAAAATCTAGCTTTGCCCACATTCTGGATGGTGGTGCATAGACCACATAGACCCCATGAGCAGTCATAGCCAATTTCAGATTGCTTCTCAGCTGCTGGACTTTTGACTTGACAAATAAGCTGTTGCCTGTTAAGTGTTTCAAGTATACTGGTTTGAAAATGTAAGTGTAAAGAGATTCAGTTATGGTATTTCCTGATGAAGAAGGCAATCCACAGAAGCCTCTTTCCTCCACCACAGTAATTCCAGGCAGCAAAGGTACCCCAGTCAGTATTTTGGGGGGAACAATGAGGAGCTGGCTCACATTGACCATGTCTGAGGCGCTAAGTCAGAAAAAGCATAGGCAACATAGGCAACAGTGAGGTCACCCCAACAGACTCCTTTGTGTTTTGTCTAGTGAATTGACGTGCCTGCCTTGGGGCAAGGATCCCCAGGGCTCATGCGTGGCACCGATCTGCCCCAGGACCTCTCCAAGAAGGATTCAACAGGGCAGCAAGTGGGTTGGCCAGAAAAAGTGCATCAGCAGACCCAGCTAATGGAAAAAGTGTTTTAAAAAACACTTTTAAATACAATCTTCGGTTGCTATTTTCTTGTGAAATACTAAATTTAACAGAAAAGCTTTGGAAGATAATAACAGGAAGGTAGGAAATCTGGGAAAATCTGACTAGGACAAGATGGAGGTCTTTAGAAACACAACAGAGCTTGCTAGAGGGTTAAACCCTGGGAGGTGTTGAGCACAGTAGCTCCTACCTACTTCAACATTTTATTCTGTAATGTAAAGGTTACATTAAGATTTTGAATGGATGCAATAATTTAAACCCTCACTAACTCCGTCTGGTAACTGATAGCTACTTTATATCAATAATTTATTTCTGTACGATTCTGAATAGTAGAGCGAAAAATCTGCCTTATATTGTAACAAAGAAGTAAAAGAAATGAGGGAGTGTTAATTGAGCACTGCATGTTTAATGGATTTATCATTTCAAGCTACAGAACAAAAGCCACCAAATAATAAAACAAAATGTAATACACTGTTGGGTAGCAGAGGGATCAGACCACAAAATAACTGCCGCAGCAAGGTAGGGTATGAAATTCCAAAACTCATTTGCATTCCCTCTTGAGTGAGTAGACATAAAACATGCTTGTGATGTTAGCATTGTTATTACCACAGAGCATTCAAATATTTGAGTTTTCCCTCCTTGCTCCACTACAATAAACAAATAAAAATTAAAATTAAAACAATGCAAAACAAAAACCACCACACTACTTTTCAATCTCTTCCCAGGATTTGTCTTCTCCTTTTATTATTCTCTTCATCGTTGAAGAATTTAGCTAGGTTATCATATGATGGGAAATACAATTGGGAAAATTACTGGCAGTAAAGACCTGATCTGCAGTTGTATTTACCTTCACTGATGTTATGTCTCCCATTCAGCAAAGTACTGAATCACATGCCTAACTTTACCTCAGTGGGTACCTATGTTTTGGCATAATAGTATACTTTAGAATATGACAGCTGAGTTAGTGTGTTATATAAACACAACATAGGAGACTTTGTTCAAAACAAACTCCAAGAAGCACATAAAAGACAATGTTAATTAAAAAAAAAATATCTCAATATGCAATTTCCATATTAGAGGACATTTTCAGTCAGGAATAAACAAAAGGCAGAAGGAGACAATCTATTCAGCTGCTTCTGCAGCTGCTGGCAGAAATATTTTTTAAAAATATTTTACAGCTCAGGTAGGGGGGTGATACTGCTCAGGCAGGGGGGTTGGACTAGATGATCTTCTAGGTCCCTTCCAACCCCTAATATCTGTGAATCTGTGAAAGA
>JAOEGS010002777.1:45963-65765 GCA_025447755.1 Corythornis vintsioides | reverse complement strand
ACCAAAGCAATTTGGATTCAAGCTAAGGAAGCCAAAAGAAAAAAAATCTCATTAGCTCAAGGACATTTTCACTGCAGTCTTTTAGGTGCAAGTCCCACTCAATGTTCAGTGAGGCTTCCCTTCTTCCACACCTGGATTTAGAGCTAGATTCCAGAGGCACAAAAAAAAAAAAGAACATTTTCTTGACTTTCATTTTAGTTTGGGAGCTGGCAATTATTTGTTGAATTAAATTACAGTATTTCCTTTTAGGTTCTCCTAAAAAAGTCTCCTCCAAAGTGCCTTTACTCTGCATTTAAATCATCAGAAGCATGATGGAGCAAAATTCCAGCTCCCACTTAGTATCTACTAAGAGTTCTGGATTTGTATTTCTAGGGCACATTTATATGATGGCAAACTAATGTAAAATAAAATAAACCCCAAAACAAACAACAAAACTGCTACAGGGGCTATGACAGATGAAACCCCTGTTCCTAAATAACTGTAGTGACACTGTACCTTGAGCAGCAATTTCCTGGAGTTCCTTCAATAAATTTTGGTGGCGAAGGATAGAAATGATTCGTTCATCTGCAGTAGGAGAGACTTGGTACAGAAAGTGGTTAAAAACAACATCCCCCTATGCCCAGGAAAGGAAAAGAACCCCAAATGCCACCCTCCCTCTTTGTTTACTCTTTTCTCTCCCTTGGCCTGATTTGCTGCCACATCTCTTAAGTGTGTGGTTAAGAAGACAGGAAGGTCACATGAAAACCAGACAGCTTCATGTCACCCAGCACTCCCCTGGCCACAGCATGATGCATGGCCTGGGCCAAGGAGCAGCTTCATCCCCTCTTCTGGGGCCTGGTGCAGACCAGTGAGGGTGCCCATGAGGAAGGTAAGTTGGGGAGCCCTTTGTCAGACACTAGAGCATGTGTCAGGGCATGACCAGCCCCTGCTTGCTAATGTGCTCTTCCTGATCCCCAGCATTCAGTGTGAGACCATACCTCCTCTGAGTGTCTCTAGGCATTCCTCACTGATGGGCAGGGGATTTGGCTTCGATAAAGTATCAGAGATGACCTCTACAATGCACTTCATCACCTAGATAGAAACAAAACTATACATTAAAGCACTGCTTTTTTTTGTCTTTTTTTTTTTCCCCCCTAAATCTATTACCAAGGCAAAAATACAGCAGATGATGGCACAGACCATCTTGCTTTTCTGATGGATCCAGAACTGAACATTCAGTTCCTGTTTTCCCTAACACAGGAATAGAAGGTACCTCCTGAAACTGAAATGTGAGCAAATGACAAGTGACAATGTAAAGAGATTTTTCAACATGATGAACACTTATGATTCCAGGCCATCCCAAAGGCTGAGCACATCAGGAAATTAAGGGGGATCTGGATACATGCATAGAAAGCTGAAAAGCATCCTCTTGTAAGTCAATATATCTTAACCTGCATCTTATTAACGGGTTCTGTGAGAGGTTGTAGAACACAAGTGCTCATAGCTCTTCAATAGGTTTTTCTTGCAAGCTAGTCAAGCCCTGAGAAGGGCACTGTAGTTAGACTGCAGCCAGGCATGAATAGTGAGGTGAGGCAAATTCCACTTCAAACGTGAATGAGAAATGTACTTTCAAGCCCTAAGGACAAAAGAGAAGTGTTTGACTTCGTGCTTGAGTTTCGAGCCACCTATTATGGACTGGAAGATCTCTACACAGAGGCAGGTCATCTGAAAACAAGGAAGTCCTCATGCATCTTCCCAGACAGGATGGACACTGGGACTGCCCTTTCCAGCAGCCCTGTTCTTCAGTGTAGAATGAGAAGCATTCTTTATCTAGTTTGTCACCTGAACCAAGACTGCAGGCTGAGCCTGCATCAACTGCAGCATCACTGTTCCCACGGGTGTGTGGTTAAGAGAAAGAAAGCCAAAAGCAAGGTGCAACCACTGGCACGGGTGAAAACATCCTTGCCACACTGAGACACACCACCAGGAGCCCTGCTGTGTGATCATGGTAGACCCCAAATGATCACACAAGAGAGAAAGCAGCATTCACTACAATCTGGTGCTGCTTAGTAGTGCAGGAATCAGGATGCTTAGTTCAAAAGTATTATAAAGCAGTCTGGAAAGTATGCTGGGCTCACATTGCCTGTGGAAAAAGGTTAAACTGGAAAAGAAAAAAAAAAAAAGAAGAAAGAATACACGGTTGGGGGCAAAAAATATCACACACTGAATCTCTTTCTCCTGATGATTTCTGCAGGCAGCCCTAGGAACCCTGACCTCCCTTGCAAGGTGCCATTCTCATGAGAGAAGAGCACTGCTGCTGCAGTAGAAATTAAATACAAGTCAGCAATTCCCAGTCATCTCCAGTGTTGCTAATTCAAGCAGTTGGATATATTCATTGATCAGATGGAATGGGGAAATTTTCACCCAATGGAAGGAGAGAATACTGCTTTTGAAGAGCATGGCTATAAAATGCTGAACACTTGTAAGTACTTATACAGTTTGAGGGGATTGGTTGCTGGATTAAAAGTATTACAAGGAAGTTCTAGCAAAAAGGAAGCAGGGAAATTTCCCTGGTATCATGCTTCTGGATCACAATCAATCCATTTTTTTTGCAGGTTACTTTGAGTCACTTCACACTACCATTAAATAGAATAAACCCCAGATTATGATCCTTTCCATGTTTCCCAACCTATGGAATCACTTATTGCAGCAGTATTCAGTGCATCTTCAGAAGACTTTCTTAGCATGTGAAATAAGGTTCTGGTCCGATTAAATACTCCATGCAAGCCTTTGGAAGTATTCAAAGCTGATTTAAGGTCTTTGTCTGAATACAAAGAAACACATCAGTCATCACAGAAATAGAGCCAGCTCTGTGGAGGAACTTTGTGACATAATGAAATGCAGAGTGCAGTCATTCCACAACACTCTCCTTGACTTTTTGTAAGAGCAGGTCTTGCAGAGTGAGGCTTCACAAGGTCATGAAATAACAGCCTGCATCAGTAAATAGATTCTTTCCAAATGAATTGTAATTAATCCAGTGCAGAAACTCAGACTGGAATTTTGCCACAGCTATCCTCTAACTGTGAGCATGTAACTAGATCCTTAAGAGCTGCTCATTCTGTCTCTACACAGAAATCTCCAAAGAATCGTGTCCTTCCGAGGACAGACTTCACCATGGCTTGGCTGTGCTCAGGCCCTCCTTAAATAAATGGTTGTGAGAAATAGTGACCTTTTAGAACAAGAGTGGGCAAACACCAGAGCTATTTAAAATGCTTTGCTTCAGCTCACCACAAAAAGTCCTTCGTGTAAAGAAAGTTTGGTGAGCTGCTCATGAAAGGCCTGTAGTTACAGACTACATTATATAGCCCCGAGTCACCCACAGATGCTGGTGTTACAGAGTATGGTGTGTAGGAAGATCTGCAATGCTCACTGCTGTGCTCATTTGATGATATCCCTGCCCTGATCTGTCCTGTGAGACTAGGACTCCCTTCACTGAAATGCTGTGGCTCAGAAAAACCCCGATAGCTCCTCTTCCAGGTGCAGAAAATTCTAAAGAAAGATGAGGTCTGATTTTGCTCTCAGCTGGAGCCTGTGTCAGTGTAGTGCCCAGGGAAAGGGGAGGCTTGGGAGGGAAACCTACCTTGGTCGAAGCCTTTCCATGCACTTGCACCAAATTCCACAGAACTGCCATGTGTTACACATAGACATATAAGGGGAATATATCTTACAAGGAAAATTGTGGGATTAATAGATTGTCCCATTTAATGAGCATCTCTGTCATGACCATTTGATGAGGCAAGTTACTGCCCCAAGTCCCCTCTGTCGGTCAGCAGCACACACAGTGGCTCAGGGCTCAACACCAGGAAGGGCTAAGAGGGCTAAAAGTCTTAACAACAGATCTCCAGACCCAGGCACATCTGACAGAAGACAGGGAGGCATTTTTCATGGCACGCCCGTAGGTAAACAACAGACACTGCAATGTGGCTGAGACAGACATGAACGTGCTCTCCCCCACTGCTGCCTGTGGCCAGAAGATTTCAGGAAACAAAGCACTTCAACAAGTAGTGGGAAAAGGTCTGGAGTTTCCTTTCTGGACATTAACTTCTGTAGCTGTCTTAATTTGGTCAGCTCCTCTGAAAGTCTGTAGGCATTATAATATCAGGAGAGGTGGAGTTCTAGCAACACAGGGAAACATACCTAGTATTTAGGTGCCAAAAGGCCGTGGAAGGCACGTACACTTGTGAAGTGAAATGTATGTCAGTAAGGTTTGGCACAGATGTATGCACGGAAGTCTACAAAGCAGGCTGGAGAGGTCAGCCAAGTCCTGCACTGTTACCAGCCACCCAGACAGGCTGAGCAGTAGCTTGAGGATGGATTAGCAATCTGAGAGTAGCCAAATGTCTATTTTTCAGGAACATGCACGTTTAACACACCCCACACATACAAACACAGCTGTTCACACTCCCCCAAACACACACAGTTCCAGCAGTGCCCATTCCTGAATCACATCTCCCCCCACTCTTCCTTGAGTCACCTCCTGTTGGGAACTTGGAAAAGATGAAAGTAGGAGGATTAGGGAAGTTTGAGCCCAACCTCCATCCCCAGCCTCACCATTCTCTAGACAAGCTTGTTTGGTTCTTCTGCTACATCCTGAGGGAATTCCCTCCCGCCCAGATGTCCAGAAGTGGATATAAAGAGTAAATCTTCATGGGAAGGAAGTGGGGATGGATCCTGCTGTAGGGACCTCATGTAGATCCCTGGCACTTTCTACAGGGTATTTCTGCAGGAGCAGCCAAAACCCGACTGGTTAGGTGGACAATAATCATCATATCCTTTCCTTCCTTCCTTCCTTCCTTCCTTCCTTCCTTCCTTCCTTCCTTCCAGCCCATCCTTACCTTCGTGTCACCTTTATTCATGTCGTTTGTCACGGGAAGGGACATGGCTGTATGGATGGGGGGGAGAAAAAGAAGAGAGATTATTATTCAACTCCTCTGGGAGACAAGCAGATAAATCCTATCGTGCTAAAGATGTGAGTGGAGAAGAGAGGGAATATCAGTCTGGTAGGAGTGGTCCCTGGGTGCAGCAGCTGGATGTGGGCATTGTGCCCTGCTCAGCATTCCCCAGGGAGGGGGAAGGGGAAGGGGAAGGAAGGGGAAGGGGGGTCCATAAGCTGTCTGTGCCCGGTGGCCCTGGGCAGTGACCTTGCGGCGGGCGCTGTCCGCGGTGCTGGAGGGCCCGGCGCGGTCTTTGTGCGCGGTGCTGAACGCGGCGGGACCGAACTGGAGCCGGAGCTGGGCGGGAGCGGCGGGGCCCGTCGGGCCGAGAGTCCCAGAGGGAGGGACACGGAGCGCAGCTCAATCCCCCTACCCCACTCACCCGGCACGGTCAGGAGCAGAACGGCGAGCAGTCCCGGGCGGCTCATGCTGCTGGCGGGGTGAAGACAGGGCAGAGGGGGAGTCCGTCCGTGGCGTGGGGGCTCCAGCAGAGGTGCGGCGGGGAGAACCGGCACCGTGCTTGTCTACGCCAGTGCCCTGGCTGAAGATCCCAGATGGGGCACTGCAGCAACCGGCTCATTTATATATCTCAGCCCCTCGGAAGTTGCGTCAGGAGGAAGACACCTCCTTCTTCCCCCCTCCCCTCGCACACAGCCTGCCCATCGGTCTCTACCAATCGCCGGCTGCTGGAGGAGAGGCCACACCACCATCCCCGGGATGCCTGGGTAAAGGGTACCATCAGCAATGTGTGAGGCTCCAGTTGCTCCATCTCCTCATCTTCCTCATCTGGAAGGTTGTGTGGCCAGGATATCGCTTCTCCAGAGCCTCACCCAACCCTGCCAGTCTACACGCACCTCTGCACATGTGCCCTGCCTGTATGACCAGTAGACTCTAAGGTCACCTCACTCATCCCAGCAGCACAGCCGCCTGTAGATGGCTTTGCCCTCTAGAGGTGCCCTTGTCTTTTACTGACCATGGAAGTTTAGAGCAGATGTTGAAGCAAAAACTTCATGCCTGTTTAACGCCACCCCAGAGGATAGGAGTGATATAAAACTGGTCAAGAGCCAGACAACTATTCACTATGAAACGGGCATGCCAATGGAGATGGTAAGTCCCAGGTCATTTATGCCGGGTTTTTAGGTATGAAGATATCATTTAAGGTAAATAGCAAAGGCTGATGTGTCCATTTCTTGGCTATTGTGACTCTGCAAGCAAATTTCATAGGTTGCTGCCCTCCCTTCAGTGTTTAATAACAGTGTATGGTATCACCCTACAGCTCATGGTTAAACATTCCAAAAGAGAAAAAAAAATTACTTGGTCACTGGTTTCCAGTGACAAGGGAGAGAGGCAAAGTAACAAATGGCACCATTCTCTTAGCCACAAGCATGTCCATGCTCTTGACAAAATGGCTGTCATGAGATATGGGAAAGTAGACTGCACTACAGGTTACCATCTTCGTTTTCCCTTTGCATATAGAAATGTGATCCCTAATGTACTTCCAAATGTCCTCTAATATCTAGCTGATTTAAATGCATGCTTCAAAAGGCACGTTTGGATTGTAAAAGCCCAGTTGTACAAAATCAAAGATCCCTTCGTCTGTTGAATTTTCTATTTAATAAAGAGAAAAAGCTGGAAATAAATTGATTCTCTGAGCAGTGATTTGTGCATGACATTGATTGATTGTTAAGTGTTTATAAGACCATGAACACCCATGACAGTTCTTGTTTTATGGGAAACCTTTGCCCTTCAGGAATAATAGATAATAATTGTTTTGGGTTGTTTGAGTTTGTTGGTCTTTGTATGTATGTTGTTAAACTGTTTATTGGGGGAGGAGACGAAGGGTTTATATACATTATATACAACGGCCTTTTCCTCCTTCAGGATACACCAAAGTTTATTTATTCTCTGACTCTGAAATACAGAACATTAATAAGCTTGTTAATTCCTGTGTATTCCTAAGAGAGAAACAGAATGATCTGCTTATCAGGCAATATTTACCTAGTCAACATTTATTCTTACATATAGATGTTGAATTTATTTGGGCATTAAATTATCTCAGTTCTAATCTAGTCTCTTACATGAAGCTGGGGGCTTCTTTTTGAGAAAAGTACCAGGATATGTAGTGTCCACATATATATATATTTTTCCCTCACTCTCCACAAGCTGTGTTCTTCATTGTTGTTCATTCATTCAGTTCATTGCAAAGGAGAAACTAAATGTTTTCCAGGGGAAACTTATACTAGTGCTGTAGTAGCATATGATGGATGATGAATCTTTCTATTTCTTGTCACAGGAAAATGGATATGAAACTGTTCATCCAGCATTCAAATACTTCTGCTATTGGAAGTTGTCTCATTTAGCTCAGCTATATTAAGAACTGTCAAAGTAAACCATGTCAGGGAAAGATTTATATTAAAAAAATAATAAAAATGGTGATCAAATGAAAAAAAAAAAAAAAGGAAGGTATTCTGCCACTCAGAGAGAAGCAATACCAGAAGCAGACTTCAAGGGAAGAGGAGTTCTGTGATTCTGAAGTAGTTTGTGTTTTAGTATACAGAAAACAGGAGTAGATGTTTATTGGGTGTCAAAGTGATGAAGATGGGTATTTCTGACCAGTTCCAGTCTTATGAAAATGTCATTTATATCTGTAGAAAGGAATTCCATTTTTCTTTATAGCTGCACCATTTCTTGTAAATGAAGTGTGGTGAGAATGTGGAGAGCCATACACCATCTCCTGCCTGTGGTCAATAGCATAACATCTGCAGATAGGAAAAAAAAGGAGTTATTATGATGGGAAAAGGATATTTGCCTTCCTAGCCTGAAAAGTGATTTGAGAAGCTGGCAGTGGCTGGGTGGATTAAAGTAGACACCCAACACTATTGCATTACCCATTCTCTGAGCTTAGTGAACAAGAGGACCAGCCTGAAAGCCAAACTGATATATGAACATCTTCTTCTGCACAAGGTCATTTACACAAGTGCTTTTCCCAATAAACACATAAGAATGTCCTGGTTTTGACTGGGACAGAGCTCATTTTTATTCCTCACAGCTAAAATAGTCCTATTTTTTTGGATACAGTATGAGAAGAATATTGATAATATCTGATGTTTTTAGTTGTTGTTAAGAAATGAAGGAATTTTCAATTTACCATGTCTTGCTAGTGTACAGGTGCAGAAGCTGGGAGGGAGCATAGCCAGAGCAATGGACCCAAACTGGCCAGTGGAATATTCCATATTATGCAATGTCATGCTCAGTATGTAGGTGAAGGTTGACTGGGAAATGTCTCACTCTTCTTGCATTTTGGTTTTGGGATTTTCTCGCCTCACAGATTGCTAAACTGATGATAAGGGGTTGGGCATTGCTCAGCAGGTGATGATCACATTGTGTGTCACTCATTTGTATATTCTATTATTACAACTTAAAAAAAGTATTATTAAATGGTTTTTATCTCAACCTATGAGTTCGCATACCTTTACAACTGTAATTCTCTGCCCTGGTTTTGCCTGCCAGACAGCTTCAAACCATAACTAGATGTCAGCTTCTATTTTATTTGAGAATTCTGGAAATAAAGCCAAAACGGACCTGGGAATGTCTCTGAGCTACTGTGGGAACTATGTTCTCTAATTTCTAAAATTTCTGACCAAAAAAAAAAACTACTACAACTACTACCTTTTTGCATAAGAATTCAATTGGTAACTGACTGAAAAATCTGAATGTAAACTCACTGTCACAGTGTATTAAAACCCCCATGTCACACTTTTTCTTCATTCCCACGTTAGTCAATCACACTTGCCTCATAGTTCCCTCATAAAAGCCTTGCTTGTCTGCCTGTAAATAGAAATAAGCTTCAAAGCTCAGATTGCTGTTGTGAATATCAATCTATGCTGTTAAAAGGCAGTCCTATCTCATCTTTTTCAGGTCAGAGGCAAAATGAGGTTGACTTGCTTTGATTTTCTTAGTCTAGACTGTGCTTCTACCAACTTGAAATTAATTGATTTTTCCTGTTCAAAGGTTTACTTAACACCCCCTAACAAAGCACAACATGGAGCCCAATCCTGATAGTAGCTACTGCTCTGCCTATCCACCTTCATCCATGCTTGGCATGCACATTTCTCAATGGGACAGATGGAGTATGTTCTCTTTTTGGGAGGCGACACTTCTCTGTAACAATCATAGAACACCATCTGGGCACCCTTACAAATAGTTTGGATCTCAATATCATTTTTCTAAATATTCCCCCAATCTGGAAGTTGCCAGAGCCCTCCAATGCCCAGTCAGTTGACTCAGCACAGAAAACCCTTGCTATTCCCATGAGACACTCTGAATCAGTAAGAAAAACCATTGAGATGGAGGTTCTCCCCAGGCTGAAGGGATCTCAATCAGCCTCCTCAGGAATTACTGATTGTTCCTATGGCTGTGGTTTTCTTTGACTTGAGGGGCCACAGTTGGGATAAACAACTGATCCAGCCAAAGGGAGATTCCACATCACACTGAGTCATTGCCCTATATAAGGGGAGGGCTGGGGGGAGGGGGTTTGCCTGGTTTTAACTTGTTTCCATGAGACTGAAGCAGTGGAATTTGGTGTCTCAGGTATAGGTAGAGCCTTCCTGTCTTCTATGACTCACTGTCTATCATTTCATTGGTGCTCTCAGTGGTACTGTTGTTTACTTCCCTCTTTATGTTGTTTTATTAAGCTGTCCCTATCTCAACCCATGGGGTCTCACTTTTTTTCTTCCTCATGGTTGTCCTTCTCATCTCACGGGAGGGAGAAGTGGGTGAGTGGCTGTGTGATGTTCAGCTGCCAGCAGAGGTTAAACATGGCATTTACTAACCCCAAAAGTTACAGACAGATAGGTTTACTTATTGCTCTGTAGGCACTAAGAGGATTCATGATTGTTAAAAAAAAAAGTGACTCAGGTCTTTGGACCTGCTCTCCTCTTCTGGGGGTCTGCAAGTTCACCAGACTACCTCCACCCTGTGAACAGGTCCCAGCTAACTCATGGACCCTCATCATCCCAGATTCTGTACATAAAATGACTCCCTGTTATATTTTCTAGAGCTAAATCTTATTGCTCATCTGCTGCTTTTAAACACCTTCTCTTTTATTCCTGAAGTGCCACTTGCTCAATAGACACCGAGTGAGGTACAGGGGTATGTGCATCTCCTGGGATGTCCATATGGCCACAATTCATCTACTGATCAAAGGTGGGTTTTTCTAAAGGTAGGATTTAGAATTGTGAAACACATAAATACTTCCCTTTCTAGATGTTTTGTTTGATCTCATTAGTTCACATTGGAAATAATGTACTTGAAGACGTGAAGACTAAACCAGCTGCTCTTGGTAAGGATGGAAGAAAAGGGTATCTGAGTATCTGCTCCCTACACCTCTCTGACGCTAAAAGTACCAGATACAAAAACCAGACTTAAGGACTTAAGGACTTCCAGGGCATTGCTGTCCCCTGTCCAGGACAGGGAGGATATCTGGAGGTCATAGACATGCTGCAGCAGTAAGTCATTAGTAGAGAGTGATCTCTGTAACAGGTTCAGCCTGGATAATGAAAAAAAAAAAAAAAAAAAAAGACTCTCACTGTAGCTTTGTTGGTCTTAGTTGGCCCCTTGGTCCCTTCCACCATCCGTTCACTTTGGTTTGGGTCAGGCTATTCTCTATGCCGCCTGAGTAGAGCTGCAGGCAGCCTTTGCAGTGCAGCTGGTTCTTAGCTCAGATGTTCTGTTGATAAGGCAGTTTTCGGACACCAAATTGCATGTTAATGCCAATTAATGAATGGTCTCTTTCCAGGCAAATCAAACCTTTTCCTTCTGTGCTAAGCAGAGAACAGGAGGAGGTAGCCTTTCAGGTATTAAATTGCCTGAGAGCATCAGCACAGAGCAACCTGAAGAACAGACACAGAATCTAAAATTACTGTTACTTGGCTTTTCCTCACCCCATGGGAGCTCAGGTTTCTTTCCTGACCAATAATTTTTTTTCTCAGAACAGTGTCTGCAGTGCCTGTCCTTGGGGAGCAGCAATTACCTTCCACAGAGCAAAGAACAGCACAAAGCACCTTCAAATTCAGCAGAGAGTCTCCTGAGCCCACCTCATCCACATTTTGCAGACAAAATGGTCCAAGCACATTCTTCTGCATTGCAAGATGAACCTAAAAAACAAACAGGGTTATCCTGAGGATGCTCTCTGCACTGCAGTTTGCTCTGTGTGGAGAGGTTTGGGCTTCTACTACTGACTGACCTTGTAGAGATCTCTCCATTTGTACTCAGCTAAGTTCAGAGTCAGTCCCTGCCACTAACTGTTTGTATGTTTCAGGACAAATTATGCTTTCTACTTTACTGCGAAATTTTTCTTAAAAAAAAAGGAAGAAAAGCCTGACCATGCTTCTGTCTCTATTTTTTTTTTTTTTTGCATTTTACTGCAACAGCATCTGCTGGCTCTCAAAAGCTTTTTGTTTTATGGAGGCAGCTAGATAACCACAAACACAGTCAAATCCTTGTACGTGCTTCATGTAAGAGGCAATTGCTGTCATGTGTATCCACAGGGGAGTAGAAATGGAAAGGTTTCCTCCAGGCAGGGAAGATAAATGGGTTCTACATGTACTTTGTATTTAAAGCTGCAGTGAGACTTGTGATTTTTCTATCAGTTGTGATGCATTTTCTAGAGGCAAGGATATCATTTTTGTGTACTCAGGAAGGATTAAATTTCCTGAGGATATCAGCTACAAGGGGGAGTAACTGCTGTTCAGAGGAGATATAAAAGTAACAAAAAAGACATATCAATGTTATTCATGATGACATCTACACATCTTTTAAATACCTCCAGAGATGGTGACTCCACTTCTCTGGGCAGCCTGTTCCTGTGCTTTACTAACCCTTTCTGGGAAGAAAATTTTCTTAGCATCGATTCTAAATCTCCCTGTCATTGTTTGAGGCTGTTTCCTCTTGTCCTATTGCTTGTTAATTGGGAGAAGAGACCAAGACTTACCTTGCTGCTTCACTCAGCTGCCCATCACAGAACTTGTGCTCTAGACTCATCAGCTTTCTTGCTCTTCTCTGGACATGCTCCAGTACTTCAGTGTCTTTTTTTTACCAGTGATGGGCCCAAAACTGAAGACAGTGTTTGAGATGTGGCCTCACCAGTCCTGAGCACAGTGGTACCATCACTTCCCAAGTCCTGCTGGCCACACTATTTCTAATGAGAGCCAGAATGCTGTTGGCCTTCTTGGGCACATGGGCACACTGCCAGTTCATGTACAGCTGGCTGTTGACTAGAACCCCCAGGTCCTTTTCGGCCAGGCAGCTTTCCAGCCACTGTTCACCACACATGTAGCACTGCCTGAGGTTGTGGTAACCCAAGTGCAGGAATGATTTTCCTGTTGCTTATACTGACTTAGCATCACCTCTCTCCCTAACAGCTTCTGCCTTGCGCCAGGATGAGGAGAGTAATAATACCACTACTGTGTTCACTTGAGATCTGGAAGATCATGCTCTTCCTAGGTCTCCCCTTACTTTTGAAGTAGGGCCTTTCTTCTGTCAGTTTTGCCCTTGTGTAGAAGGGGAGTCATCCCCTAAATCCCTCAGGAGTTTTCAAGAGAAAGGAGATTTCCTAGCTCCTGCTGTTTCCATTGTTTGACATGAGTCCTGCCCATGCAAAAGACCTGAGCATCCTATCCCAGCACTCCCAGACATACCATTACTCACTTTCACTATGGTCCTTACACAAGTGGCACCTGCTACAGCTCAAGTTCTCCTGAAAACCCTTAACAGGAACCACCTTCTTGAAAGAAACTGTAACGAATCAGCACACCTGCCTGGGAGCTCTTCCATTTATTTGAGCTTAACACCACTGTTGATGTTGGGTGGTTTCTTTTTCCTTTACTGCTAGACATGAGGATGGTGCTGGTTGTCTATTTCAATATATTCAGCTTGGGAAAACCATATACCTCTCTCACTTTGAGGTTATGAAATGTCCAACAGGTGATACTACAGACTTAAATATATTTTAGAAGTCAGAGCAATATGGATAACAATATATGTACATTTCTTGTGAAACAAGGAGAAATAGGTGCAAGTCTAATAATTAAAAAAGATCTAAATCATTCCTGAAGAAAGCCTTTGAAGATCAGTGCAAAGATTGCAACTTGGCTCCCTCCTTGAAAATAGAAAAAGATTCTGCTCAATACAAACTGTCAATATCTATTTTGAATGTATTTTTAGCAAATGGAAGCAGAAATTAGAGGGGGTATTTTTTTTCTTTAATATAAGAATGCATAATTCAAAACCTTTGAATTAAAAACAACTTTGGTTCATTGAAATATTTTGCAGAAACACTTTTCAGTATTTTGATCAACTCTACTTGTAACTGTGCTGAGGAACATCTCTACCACCATCAAATGGTAAGTTTATAGACATTTGGATTCCAGGTTACAGTTGTTTTTAATGTGCTTATTTCATCTACTGATGATTTGTTAACCCCCCTCTAAATAGCCCCCTGTACAATAGCCCTGACTTTCCCACCTCTGTTCACACACTCCTGCATATCACAAGCCCTCCATTTTTATTTCTTTTTATTGTATTGTAAAATTTTACATATAAGTGCTTCAAATCATCAAGCTTCTGGGATTTGTTCCTTGACTTAGGCAAATAAATGAATTTTGTCATATTCTGAGATCAGCTTCATCAACTGGAACAGGTAGGTGAGAAGAGGGGCCCATTGTAAATTCACACTGTAATAGGAGAACCAAACGCAGAATTCCCTCCTGCTGTGCTCCTAAGATACTATCAGGAAAAACAAGTCCCTGGTTGCCCTTGCAGTGGGCCTCAAGCACAATGTAATTAGAGCAGCTGCTTATATTCGGTGGTTAAAGAAAGCTCCCAGGGGACAACACAATGCTGTTGATTGGAAGAGCACTCAATTGTTTAATGAAGCTGTTACCCTCTATTTAGCCAGAGACAAGGAAAGGAAATCTTTATATATCACTCCTGTGTAACAAAAAAGCTAATCAGAAAAGTCAGACCCTCAAGGGTAAAATGAACCCACCACAAAACAAGGCAATGGTGGCAGCAAGTAGATGCGAGGAGTCTTGGCTCAGCTGTGCCAACTGCTCTGTTGAGGCAGCCTAGAGGCTGACACCCTGTGACTCACTTCGCCCCATCCAACAAGGGAAGGTGCTTCCTCATTTTGAGGGGATGTAGATATTTTCATCTTACCAACACAAATTACCTTGGAATATGTTTACCAGCATTGACAAGATCATTAGATGAATAACAAGAAACTTAAGATCCTATTTAAACTCTTTTTTTTGTTAAACCAAATTCTTCAGAGATTTCAAGACCATCCATGTCTACTTTAGAATGATCCAAAACCAGGCCCCTAGTGTTGGCAGGAGCAACAGGCTTTGCTTTGAAACCCTTAGGTACACACTAGATGGTTCTTCAAATACAGAGCTCTTCCAAGGCATGACCTTGCATGGTGCTTCTATTCCCATTAACATCCCAGGATGACACTGCTGTTTTTCTTCTATGGATTAGTTTGAAACTTTTCTTTGAATCATTAAAGCTGAATGATGAGTTTGTACTCATGGGAAAGTTCGTTCTGCAGTCACTGAATGTTTGCAGCCAATGTGATAAATGGATGCTTAAAATAAAGAACTTCCCAAGACACGTATTCATCCAGCAGCAAAGCCTCATTTTACTGGCAGAGACTAACTTTTATGAAGTATTTTAAACTGCACCCCCCCAGCATCAATCACACTGCAGTTAATTTCATTATATACCTCCAATATACAATAATAGTGTACTTCAGAATGAGAAATGTTAGGGCCATTGTGCTGGCCAAGGGCCTTGTCATCCACATGCTGAGGTGGGGGGGAAGACCATCCACACCTCTCTGTTTCTTTCAGTAATGCCTATTATCTTTGTCTTCTACTCTCCAGAATATCCTACCAGTCATTTATTTTTACCTCCTCTTTACTATCCATCCACTTTTCTTTATATCTCCTGACACTGATTTTATTTCTGAAGGGCTTAACTGCATCCTGCACTTACCCTGAACAATATGTCCCCACACCATCCTCATTCACCAACATCACATAGGTTTCATCTGCTTTAATGTACAACTTGCATTAGCAACTACTTCAGGAATCCTCTCCAACCTGCAGAATGGCTCATCCAAGCCTTTGTAGAAGGTTTCCAGTGTATATAGGGACTCAGAATATGATTTTTTTGAGCTCTAGATTTAGCAGCCTTTCTGGGATTCTCTGCTGGACTCCACTGAGAGCCTGCCACCCCTTCTGCTGAATATCCACATGGTTTTCTGTTGTGTTCTGGCTAAAAGAGGGACGTTCCAATAGCAGCCTCAGAACAGATCACTGGTTTCTGCTTGGTATCTAATCTCCCTACTTTTTTCTGCTAGGCTGCACCAAGGCCAGATTTCTTACTGTGAACACAGAGCACAGCTTCCTAGTGCCAGCCCTTCAGGAGGATTTCACACTGGAAATTTTGCTCGCTAGATCCCAGATGTTCATATTTTCAGTACTGTTCATGAGACCTAACTCATTTTATGGAATTCCAGCTTGTGCTGTGGGTGATCAAGATGCCTCAATACCACTGTTACACTAAATTCCTTCATGGCCTTTGAAATAGATGCTACCAACACCTGGGCTGCACAGTCCTTCAAGATAATTATTTTCTCTTCCTAGTAATAGTCCTGGGAAAGATCTACTTAACTCATCTCCTGTGTCAGAAAGTTGCCTTCTGTTTTCTTGTGAATCATTTTGACTTTGCAGTAGTCACACAGATTTTGCTGCTGTTCACCTCCCAGCCAGCAGCTCCTACATTTACTGCTGGCAGCTGGGACAGGTGGCAGCAGCACTGGGCACCAAATAGCTGTGAAGGAATCACTTGACTCACTGCATAATGTGCATCAAACCATCACTAAGATGGCAATGAATCAAGTCATGGACATGCTTAGCTTGGGAAAACACTTCACTCTGTGATAAAAGCTTGGGGACCTAGTTTCTATGCTCAGCTTTTGTATTTCCTTCCCTCATAACCACTGCAACATATATGTGCTCCGTGTCTCAGTTTGCTCCTTAGACTAAATCCGAGTGATAAGTCATGATTTTGGAGAGGAGTGTGAGACCTACAAATGAAAAACCCAAGAAAGCATTGATTATTTTCTAAAATTCTGTTTCAGATTCCTCATCATGTCTTTCATCAAGAGAGAAGGAAAACATGAATGGTTTTAGTGGCAATATTGATACATGAAATCTTCCAAGGAGACTTCAGTGCCGCAGGCTTGGGCCAAGACAACACTTTTTCAAACATAGAGGAGATTTTACTGCTCACAGTCAGTAGGACAAGCTCCCATGGAGAAGAAAGAAATACCCCTAAACTTTTTACTAGCTGTACCTTATCTCTTGATGCTTCTTCTGCAGCCTAATTAATCTAACTACAGGCTCTGCATTACAAGGTGCTCTATTGCATTTCTACTGGACTTGTGAAGCAGAAATTCTGCACACCTCTGGGAGGGGTGCAGTGAGTAAGCAGAGCACCCCTGAGGTGGAGGCAGCTGTGCCAGCAGGCTGCAGGTGGGCATTCACCCCTCTCAATTTTGAGGCTTAAGGACAGAGTTGACTGAGAGGGGAGCGTAGAGCACTTTGATACATATCATCTTTGACACTGCAGTCAACCATCTGTTCTGAGTTTATTAAAAGTGATATACTCTGCTAGGAGGATCAGGAAGCATCTGCTAGTGCATTTAAATTCAAATCCTCCCAGCAATCCCATCCGTCCTCTTTTTTTTAATTAATCAAGTCCACTTTTTGGTGAAACCACACAGATAAGCACTTCCTCCGTCAATGGGAGCACATATTATGCTAATGGCATTAAATAGCTAATACACAGAAAAACAATTTAGTGGAAGTAGCAGCATCTATCACGGGATTTAAGAAAGCTCTTCTGACAGATCATTCCTATTTAAAGAGATCACCACCTAAACCTGGCTTATGCTGTGGTGCAGCTTTGCTGCTGCAGAATTGCTAATTAACTGCTTGGAGGAAGAGTGAACCCTGAAGCCATGAACTGAATGAAGTTCATGTGCTTTGAGAGCACATCTGAAACAATTGGAGGATGCTGACGGGCCCAAGTGTGCCACCCCCACCAGAGCAATGGCCCAGGGAGTTTAGAGACACATGCTACAGAGCTCTTTGGTGAGAAAAGTAGTCCTTGGGGCTGTGGGAGCAAATTAGTTCTCATTAGATAATCTCATCTCTCATTTACATGGAGCTTAAGTGGCAGAGGGGAATTCTGTGTGCTTGGGAATTCAGGCCGTGTCCCACCACAGAGCTTTCATTAGCAGACAGCTGATGCACAAATTAAATAGAAACCTTTTACTCCTCCACATGCTGCTCCTTGCCTTATTTCTTTGCATATATTCTCTGGGCCTTTTTAAAATAGTTGTTTTGCAAATCCTCTCAGTGATACAAACAGTAACATCGTTGGAAGCATCTAGAAAATGGACAGTGCAGTCGACCCTCCCCTTCCTTAAATGCTCAGCTGCTGGCAGGACTGGCTTTTGCCATGGAACACCTGCTTCTGTGGTGAAGCCCTTCTCCCAAATCAGTCTCTTTGCAATCCTGGCCCCTGTCTTCCATTAGCAAACTCAAATTCTCAAGCTTCTTAACCAGAGCATGCTGCGAGCCCACAGGGAGTCATAACTTGCTTTTTTTGTTGTTGTTCTATTATTGAGATTGTGTATTTTTTTAACTTCTTTAATTGCAAATGTTAATGAAATTTCAGGGTTGCAGTCCAGAGACTGGGCAAATGGCATCTGGGTAGCTAATGGTTGTTTGCCTCATAAGAACCGTGGAGCAAATAAATATGTGCGTGAAGTGATATTTAGCAAATAGTCTGGAAATGGAATAGGTGGCAAATAATGTGATTTAAAAAGCCATGGGTTTTGTCAGGCTCAGACCAGACAGCAAGAGATGTGCTGATAAGGACAACTATCATGCACTTTGCCCATTGTATCTCCAGAAGGGAGTTGCTACTCACAGCACAGTTTGAGTGAACAAATTATTCTGTGAGAAGCAGAGTTAAAAAAAAAAGTGGTTTTTTTTTTTTTTTCTAGTCTCCTCTAACAGCCTGACCACATGCTTTTGACTCCAGAATCTTTGTCATTGGTGATGTGATTGGCCCAAGTGCTTCTGCAGCAGCTGCCACTGCACAATCTGGGGCAGCATCATTGCACTGCAAGAGCCAGTCTGCCTCAGGCACTGACCTCCTGGGCTCCTGCAGACCCAGAAATGTGCTGGGTGACACATTGTTGCTGGGGATATTCCAAGATGAGTTTTCTAAAGATGCCTTTTGTGTGTACCATGTTTTCAGTCCTGAACTGCAACTCCTGGAGTAAAGCTTGCTGGCAGGACTCATCTGAGCTGGGTCCAGCAGGCAAAGCCAGGCATGTAGCTTTTCTCAGAATTCAGCAAACTGAATACTAGGCAGTGCTTTCAGAGACAGTCAGTCCTCAGACTCCAGGGGAGTCCCTGTTGGCACATCTAAACCAGTATTTCCTTGGTCAGACAGCTAACAGCATCAGAAAACCTGCAGTGCCTGTTGTAGCCCTGCAGTTATTACCAAGAGTCTTTGTCTCTTTCATAATTAGTTTCTTGCAAACAACTTCTTCCCTTATTAAATAAACACAGGTTTTCTTTAGTCAACATAATGTGTTTGAATTTATCCTGCAATATTGATTTGAAGTCATTTATGTATTGAAACAAGGAGAAAATGATGGATTGCTTTGTAACCAAAGGGATTTAGCTTTTGAATTTCTTGTAAATTTGACAAAATTTGCCAAAAGATTTATAAAGCAAAAGCACTACAGGTCTAAATGCCTTGTTTGGAGGACACTTCAGTCCCTCTGTGTAGATATCTTAATATTTCTATCTCTCTGAAGATTTATTCCTGAGGACTCTCTACTTGTTTCCCATCATCATAAGAAGACCTGCCTGTGGTGAAGGGGCACTCACATAAGACTATTGCAGATGCTTCAGTTGAACTTTTCCCTGGCTGCTGTGACTACAACACCGTAGCAGTTCCCTGAAAGGAGTTTTATCATAAGGACAAATGTTCCTAAGAAATGTCCTATCACTTGAGCAAAGAAGTCGTAGGGCCAAGACTCCTGCCTGGCAGGGTGAGTCATGAGGGATGTGATTTTCCCCTCTTGGGGCTCAGCCCTGGTTCTGGGGTTGTGCTGACCCCAGTTTGTGACAGAGGGAGGCTGAGCTCATGCCCTGCTGGTAATTTAAAAGCAACTCCAAGAACACAGAGGCAGCAGACATTATCCAGGAAAAGCAGCTGCTCTCTGCAGTCCCTTTATGCTCCCCAAGCATCTCTATCTTCAGCTGATGGATTAGGCATAGCAGGTGGCATATCCCTAGCCTTACCTTCTCTTTTTGCCATGTCAATATCTGCATCCTGCTTTTTCTGGATTTACCTGGTCCTTTTTTGACCCTGACAGTCCTGTCTGCCTCTGACAGCTTCTCTGGCAGCAAGCTTAAGAGTTCACAGCCTGCTGTGCTGAAAAGTACTGTACTAGCATTAATGCAGTCTCCCACTGGTTACCTAGAGATCTTCAACATCTAGTGCTGCAGGAGCTGGGGAATATCAACTCTGCATTCGCCCTATCCTCCACCTTCATGATTTTGTTAATCCCTATCATATACTCCTGTATCCTTCTTTTCTCTAAGCTGAAGGGTCCTAACCTTTGTATTTCTCCTCCACCCTCTCTCAGCTGCTCCATCCCACTGATGGTCATGGTCA
>JAOEGS010002777.1:15218-30598 GCA_025447755.1 Corythornis vintsioides | reverse complement strand
ACACACATCCCCGAGTCTTTACATGAGCTTTATCATTACTGCGATTAAGGGGACAAAGAAGAGAAGAAGAGCGGGGGTAGATGGGGGGCGGGGGGGGGGGGGGGGGGGCGCGGGGACGGGATTAAACAGTAGCAGTTGGTTGTAAGCACCTAAATTTCCTGTCTGTGTCTTGACAAAACTGCAGATTGAGTCATGATTCCTGCCATGTTAATAAAAAGGTTCAGTGTGTGGGAAAGAGGGAACGGCTGGTGTTTGTTCCTGCAGAGGAAAAACAGAGAATCACCTTAGAGTCCACAGAATTTTCCAAGCCTGTGCCCCTTTGCTTATTTAAAAGCTGCTTTTTTTTTAATAAAAGCAAGTTTACAGAGATAGGAAGATAATAAAAGGCAGTACTATTTCACAGTGATAGGCTGAACAAAATAATCTCTGTCATTATTTTCCTCATTTGATAGCTTACAAATACAACCACTTTAATAAAGGTTGCAAGGTACAAATGCCACATGGTCATATCCACAGGAGCAAGGGAAAGGAGAACACCAGAATCACGTTAGCTCTATCCCTCAGATTAATTAGCTAGATAACACACATCTACCTCGTTCTAGACAGAAAAATATCATTTACCAACCAGCAATTTAGGCAGGCATGTTGCTGTTAAAGGCCAGACCCAACTGATTCTAACTACATGGAAAAGATGAGACCCACAGCCTCAAGAAGGATGGGGTCCTCCTCTGTGACAGCAGCTCACCATGGGAGGCTTCTATGCTCTTCTCCTTCAGCTCCAGATAGGAGCAGCTTCAGGAAACTTGATAATTTTTAGTGTCCCCTAAGTATGATTTTCTAGGTCTCAGCCCACCTGCATTTAAGAAAATCCACCACCAGAGATGATGAAATCATAGGATGTATTGGGTTGGAAGGGACCTCCAAAGGTCCAAACCCCCAGCAATAAGCAGCAATGTTTTGTCACTGTGATTTCACTGTAACCAGTGAAGCTTTAGATGCAGCAGAGCTCACAGGAGAACATATAAACACAAACTTGTAGCTTCTAGGCCATAAGAAATGATTCAACTAATATTACAGCAGCTCAGCAGGGAGAAACCAGTATGTCTAACTCCAGCCTCAGTTCAGGTGAAATTACATGACACCTGATTTCCAACACCATTACTTGATGAAGTCAAGGCAACACTTGCCAGAACTTTTTCTTGGCCAAGCATTGAGAAATATTTTTTCATAAACATAAGCCCTCACAGCAGAGAATAGATTAACTTGGATTTAAGATGATAAGGCAAAAATCCCAAAAGCATTCCTACTTAGGCACTGAGAAGATGCCTTGAGATCTCTGAAGTGCTAAGCAGAGTGCAGCCTTCTGAGGCATCACCAGATGATGTGTGGAGGAGAGTGTGGCTCAGAAGCAGCTTAGGTTTCAACAGCTCCATACTTGAGGTCAGTTGATCTTGAGGTTGGTGCCAGGGTTGGTTTGGTAGATGTGACGGATGATGGGTTTCCTTGTCCTGGTGCCAAAGAGGGTGAAACTCCAGCTTCCAAGAGTCAGCGAGTGTGCTGCAACACCTTGTTTCTTTGCTTTGAAGAGTCCAAGGAGAAAATGTAAAATGGAAATGGATACCTCCATACTGCTGATGGCCTAAACCCATCATCAATGAAAAATTAAGTGTTGTGCCTTCCTGTCACAAGGGAGTATTGTGTGGCCTTGCAAGTAAAGGCAAAGTAATTTTTGTGAACAAAATGAGAGGAAAGTGGTAGGACTTAAATACACATATTTTATCTGTAACTCCCAGGCCAGAGAGAGCACAAGGTGCTTGAAACTGCCTGATTCATCTGAATTGAGATGGAGGCAAAGAAACTAATAACTGCTGGGAAAGTGTGCTGTTATGAACTGGTCCTGACCTTCCCTGAAACATGTGTAAGAGCTGAGCTCCTTGCAGCCTCCTCCCCACTCATTGTCCAGTACTTGGCTTTGGGAGTTACACTCTGCAAGGAAAATAAGCCATAAAACTATATTGCAACATCTTATGCCAAGCTATTTTGGAAATAACCTGAGCAGGTATTTGATTCAACCTCTTGTCCACCTCAAGCACAAGGTGTTCCAGGTTTTACCCTAAAAGTAAATAAATATAGTAACAGCTATAAGATTGGATGAGGTGAATGTTTCTGAGTGGGTGCACCATCTCATCCCACTGCATCCCCAGTGTCAGGGGTGGGCAAAGCCAGGGCAGGACAAGGCAGGACAGCATTGGGTCTCCTCACTGGCTGTGCTTACAGCCCACCGAGGCTGCAAGTGCACAGCCCCTAGCAAAGCAGCAGCTGCACTGCTTGCTTTTATTAAAGTCTGTCGTTGCATAATTGATCTCGGTGTGAACCCTAGGGAAGCAGCAGATACAGGAAGTTCAATGCTTTCCATGACCTTGGATTCATGATAAATAGTCACATCTGACTGATAGGAGTGATCACACCACTCTGCTATATGTGTATGGAAATGACTGTTCTAGCTGCAAAGCCAGGCCCCTAGTCCTTGGACAACCTTCATTTCCCTCCCTGACCCCCGCAGACAGAAGCAGGAGTTTTAGCTGTCAACAGGCACCTGTGGGCGTCCAGCTCCTGGGTCCAGCAGCATCAGTGGCATTACCTTCATCTCCTCCACAGGCAGCACTGTTGCTGTTTCCAGGCTGGAAGCAGAAGTTTGTGGACACCTTCCCCTGCTACTATCCTGCAAAAAGAGCATGTGCAATTAGACCCCCACCCACCAATGTTTGATGGCCACACACATCACAGATGAACAAGGCGTGATCAGTCCTCCATCTCCTGAGCCTAGCCTGAGGCAGCCATCCCCACATTCCAAGTGCCTCTAGTGAAAGGTTGAGGGATAATGGGTTTAAATTAGACAAGAGTAGATTTAGACTGGATATTAGGAAGAAAATTCTTTACCTTGAGGGTGGTAGAACAGTGGAACAGGCTCCCCAGGGGGGTGGTTGAGGCCCCATCCCTGGAGCTATTCCAGGTGAGGTTGGCCAAGGCTCTGAGCAGCCTGGTCTAGTTGAGGGTGTCCCTGCTCCCTGCAGGGGGGGCGCTGCACTAGATGACCTTTGGAGGTCCCTTCCAGCCCTAAACATTCTGTGATTCTATGATCCTGTAAAGACCAAAATCACAGTCCTCTAAGTTAGCAAGGCCCAGAAGAATGAAGATTTTTCCAAAACAAAACCAAGACTGTCAGGTAATTCACCTGAGCTGATTTCATTGTATGGGGAAGCTTTGAACATCAGCACCAACAGCTGGGGAAATACTAATTTCTGCTCTTTGTTACATCCATTGCATCTGTGCAACCTCTTGAGCTGCTGCAGCAGGAGTGGAGTTTGAAGGCTCCCTCTCAGTTTACCAGGGATGCTACAATGGAGATGGGACACTCAGGGGCAGGGATCTCCTCAAGCACCTACCTCTTTGGGCAGAAAACTGGCATTTCCAATCTCTCATCCTGCAGAGTAATGTTTTCTAATGACAAATTAAACACTAATTGTGAATCACTATGTTTCCTTGCCACTAAAGATACCAACACAAATGCTTTCAACAAGGTTATTAATTTTTTAATAGATCAATTTAAGACTTAATTACTGCTTGAATTTGCATATGAAAATTATCTCTACTCCAGGTTGGTGTGAGACACTAGACTTCAGGTGGTATTTTCTTTAGAAGCTTTTGGAAAACATCAAGTGCATTAGCATAAACCTGGAGAAAGTGCTGTCCTTGATAATGTTCCTCTTCACTACAAATGCCAAAACAGACTCCTCTTCTGTGTGAAAAAAATAATGTTTTTTTCTCTCTATGCCATTACTCCAAGCCCAGATCTTTCTGTTATCTTATCAAGCATTTTACTGTAATTTATTAATTACAGCTGTGGTATCTTTAGTGAAAGAAACATCATTATTTTTTTCACAGGCCTTTACCAAACACATCTGCTTGATTTTGCAGAACATCTGGAGCCAATAGAATTGCTGCTATAAAGCCCAAACTCATTATTTGTCTCCTCCTCCAGTTTCTCTTCAATAAATCTGGACTCAAAATACAATTTGACTGATTTGAAGTGAATGTGAAAATGTTAAAAAGCTGCACATACAACATGACTGTTGTCATGTTAAATGTTAAAAGCTGCACATACAACAGAACTGAAAAGAGTTAGACTATTCTAATCAAGCAATCGGAAGCAATGATGGGTGTTTTGTCTAAAATTGACCTTTTGTGTGCTGAAATCTAAGTCATGGCACAAAAAGGTCATTCCTTCTCTCATTTTCTCACAGGAAGTCTCATACATGAGATTTTTACCCATCAGTCTTTTAACTACATTGTTAGCAGAGTTCTGGAATCATAAATCAGCAGCTTTTGTTTTTCCTCCAACTTGTAAAGGTGCCTTTGTGTTCCCAGCCCAAGCTTCTCCCTAACCTTGGTTCACTTACAAGCTTCCAAACTCAAGCCATAGGGCAAGGCAGTAACATACAGTGGAAAGCAACTGAAATTCTAATATATTAATTTTCCATGTGTTTATAAAAATTGCTGTACAGTTTCATGACTAAATACCTAGCAACACATCACAGCACATCTTACAACCAAGCTGCAGTCACTCAGCAAAGAAATCAATTCTCTATGGTAAAGAAATATCTTTCTTGTCTATACTGCTGAGAAATTAGTAACTTAATTACCATGCAGGTCTGATTTCCCCCTTGTTAATGTTATCTGCAATCAAGCAATAGTCCCTTCATACAGGGTCTTGGTATATATATATATTAAGGCTGACCTAGCACAGTAAATTAAACAGAGAGATCAGGTAACAGCAAACTGAGGTGACAAAGAAGAGCTCTTTGTCACATGAGGGCTTATAGGTATTCATTCAACATCCTTTCCTGCAGAAACCCAGATCTGGCAGCAAGTATCTCTACCAAACTGAACATACACCAAGGTGACCAGTGTCTGAGAGAAACTGCCCTTCTGACCGTAGCACAGAAACTGAGCATCAGTGGGGAGGAGGAAAATAATTAGTCTGATGCTCCCTCTCACTTCTCATTTCCTCATTTTCATCTTTTCATGCAGGAGCACATGGAGAAGGGACTTTTCTTCAGCCACACAAGAGCATATTGTGCTCTCAAGGGAGCAAGATAGGGAAGCTGGAGACAAAGATTCCTGCTTTCTGGGAGTTATGACCATTTACTTCTGTTACTAGGCTACAGAGCATGGAAAGGAAGGCTCAGCATTTGTAAAATGTTTTTTAAAGCCCTAAATGGCTGTGCTGGTCTCTGAAGTCAGAGTGGTTTCAATGCCTAGTAGTGTGATAGTCCCTGAAGAACAGACCTGGCACCTCAAGTAGCCTGCCAGCCATTTAAGACAGAGGCTGACAGGTTCCTGTTGGCTCCAAAGCCATCTGTTCAGCAAGGCAACCTCCTGCCACCAGCAGGATGGTGTCCTTATATCACCTTTGACCCACAGGTGTGGCACACTTCACAAATCTCTGCAGATGACACTGGAGCCCCACGTTGCTAATTGGAGGCAGGAAGCTCATCTCAGCACTCAGCTCCAGACTGGGTATTTATACCCACACAGGCTCCAGCACAGGGGCTCGAGAGGAGCACAGCATCACGTGGAGCTCATTGAAGTTCATTACAGGGGCAAACATTGAGTATGTTTAAACAAAAGCTCTAAGGAGTGGTTCTTTTTCTAGCTCTGGAACAGCTTAACACCATAATAAAGGCTCTTCATACACTTCTGTGCTTGAGAGAGATTTAAAGGGGTTTAACCAACCAAAAATCAAAACAAGGAGATGATGGGAGCAGAAGCTGCACCAAGAAGAGTACCATTGCACATCATGGCAAGGATAGCACTAGAAACACTTAGCAACAAGAGGTGAAGAACACAAGGCTGATGCTCAAGTGCCCTGGACTAAAGCTATTACTCTCAACTCTAAGACACCACAGGGGTCAACACTAAGTCAGCCCAAACTGATACTGAATACAAAATCTCAGCAAGTCAGCAGGGATCTTCCAGTGCTTACTCCAGAAAAAATTCTAATATAAGACCTGAAGAATTGAAGTACACTAATCTATGATAAAGATTTCTAGAAGTACTGCAGTGGCTTTAGAAAGTTACAACCCCCCCCCCAAAAAAAAAAAAAAGAAGAAAAACACAGGGAGAAAGGAAGCAAGAACAGAAGTAGTAAGTGTGATGTCAGCACAGCTATAAGGGGTTTACACCATTAACAAGTTTCCCCTCAAATTGTGACAATATTCTGAGGTATCCAAAATTCAGTGGTTTGGAGGTTTTACATTTAAAAAATGCATTGTTAAGAAGGACCTTACCTGACCTCCTTTCATAGCAATCAGCTCTCCCCAGGGCTGAAAAGTGTCTTTAATATCAGAATGGAAACGAAGACAGGCAACAGGAATCAGGCAAAGAGCAGCAAATGGGACAGAGGGCAGGGACACAGCTTACTGTAAATGCTCTTTTATTACTTAGTTCATCAAAACATTTCAGTTTTCTCTGCAAGATCTCAATCAGAGCAGCAATACATTTGTGTACTGTAGCATTTCCATGGGAGTTCGCATCACAGACTCCATGCACAGGACCTGATGCTGAAGTGTGTCCAAGTCACATCAAAAGTGAACCGTGTTCTTCCTCTAGTCACCTTTTCATGACTCAGCTCTGAGCACCACAAGAAAACAAGAAAATTTCTTAAGGAAGTGACCTATGATGATATATTCAGAATCTGTAATTACAGAATGCCAGTCTAACTACAGAACTATTACAGTAGGTTTGGCATTTTGGGGGTTATGATAAAGATTTGATGAGGTTTGTTTATTAGTATATTTGGCAAATGTTGACACATGAGAAATTGTTTGATGTTTTGACAGGCTTCGTATAGAAATAGTTTTAAATAAGTACCCAAAGCTTCAGAAAATAAATATTTTGATGAATATCAGATCTGATTAAGACACATAATGAGAGAGGTATAAGAAAATGCAGCTCAAATATATAAATATCAATTGCAAAAGAAACACCATTATTTCTAAAGCATTTGAACCTTCTTTCTTAAAACCATCTCTGTGTCTCTAATAAAGCTAAGATACCAGCCATGAAATAGGCAGTGCCACTATTCAGCTGGTAGGGAAGATATATCTATCACTCTAGAAGTATAAAGCTCAAAAGAATGCATATTTTATGCTCAGACTTATTTACAAAAAGATATTGCACCAAACCATTGACTTTTTTTTTCAGTTTAACATGTTAAGGAAAAGCCTGTTAGTTACAAAGTTAAAAACAGAAGTGCAAAAGTAGCCTGAAAGAAATCAGAAACAATAAAGTTTAATTAAATTGCTAAGTACAGTTTATTACCTGATCATAGCCCACATCAAGAATGATCTAAAATAGTTTGTATCCTATAGATGTGTAAATTCCTTGCATTTCTCTGTGGGTGCAACCCCTCTCTTTAACCACCAGAAGATCTACCTAAAAAATCAAGGCTAACCATAGCTTAAATTAATAGCTTTATTTCCCCAGGAAAGCAATGCTCCTGTAGGTAAACTGAAAAGTCTACAGAATATTGTACATGTTTGTGAAAAGTAGTGATAAATCAGCCAGGATGGATTACATTCTTCCCAAAAACCAAGAGGAAAAGTTTGCTGATATTCCAGGACTAATGATTCCAAGGACTCTGCCAGTCTGAATTACATGAGCACAGTTTATGGTCCAGTCTGTCTACCTGCCACTGGGGCTGTCATGATGCATTTCTGGGGTGTAGGTAAGTAGAACAATCATGACCCAGAGATGAAGCAACCCCTGGGAAAAGAAAAGAAAGAACAGCACTGACAATCATCCTTACAGAAGCAGTAAATATGAGAGCTCTCAGAGCTATAACACCTATTTTTGTAAAAAAATTAAAGCATTTTATTCATATATTGATAAGTCTAAGTCATGAAAAGGAAGGAGAGAGGTTAGGAATTAAACACCTCTAGTTCCTCCATGAAGATGCAACTGCAGAAGGAAACTGTAATTTCCTTTATTCATGTGTGTCTGCTTTATAGATCTTGAAAGAGTGACAGCTGTTCTCAGAGACTCTCCTCATAAAAATCATGATGCCTTCTCAAGCACTATTATTTTTTAATTTTAAAGACTCAAAAGTTCAACTTTCAAGTAGGGCAGACTGCACACCTGCCTTGCCACACGTCCCTTAAACTGGCAGGCCTCTGCCCTCCAGTGGAAAACAGAGGAATTAGATTTTTATCAACTGCAAGTCTAATTCTCACTTGGTATGGGAGCAACGTCATACTATTAACATCTAGCAAGGAAAAACTTTCTTGCTACTTTTTCAGCTACTAGAGAATTATTATTATTAGTCACTGAACAAAAAGTGAAGTGCTAAACATTAAAGAAATCTATGAAAGGTGTCATTTTCCTGAATGCAATGCACACAGGTGTGGTGGGTTAACCTTGGCAACAGGGTAAGGTTATTCTGTATTTCAGCAATTTACCTACATGTCTTTAGGACTTCTGTACTAAGAATTTCTGAAAAAAACTGAAAACTGTCAAGCACCATGACTACAAAAATCTGCTTTTCAAGTGCTATTTAGCCTGCTTTACAAGAATTTCATGGAGTTGTTAAAGATAATTATATAAAAGCCTTTTGAACATCAAACACCCTACTGTTTAAGTAGTATATATAAACTGGCTATGGAAGTCTTGCATTAAACTGCTGACTGTACAGAAAGCTGACTCACCATGTAAATGATGACAAAGACTCTTGCTATGGGATACCTCCTTAGAAAGATCCCCAACCGAATGCTACACAGGTACAAGACAAAACCAAAATGCACAAGTTAGCACTGAGCAATAAATTCCCATTCCCCTCATTCCAGTCACCACAAGCTCACAAATATCAGCTCAGGTTATACATGTGGCTTTGTTTCTGACTCATATCTTACTTAATGTATACAAGACATTAAATGAAGTGAGAAAAAGTAGAATTCAAACCATAAAACATATTCTCTTAAGCACATCTTTGTTGTGAATATTGACAATTACCCTAACTGCTCAGACAAGGGATCAAAGCAAGTTTTTTGCTGGATCCAGAATGATGTTGGTTACTAATTCCTTGACCATCTTTCAAGGTAAACAGCTGCAGAGTCAGAAGCCAGAATCTTGTTTTCATAAGGACGCCTAAACAGGGGTAAAAAAATACAGATAATACTCCTCCAGTTATACAACCTTAGGTGTATAAACACCACATGGTGTTTATCACAGGCAGTCAAAGCCTCTGCAACTGAAAAAGGTTGAAGATAGTAATGGGAAAGTTCAGGATTTTTTTTTTTACATAGTTTAGTGATGTATTGTATCCAAAACTTCAGAAGTGTATAATAATAATTCAGAAGTTTATAATAAATAGATTACTGTAATTTGCACAATCCCAAAGCTATGGGTATCACAGTCAACTAGCTCAGCACCCAGTCATTCCGACCACACTGTACCTTCATTATTCTCCACTTTTACCTTTCCAGAAGCAATTCAAACCAGAAGCTGTGACACCTGAGGACTAAAGAATGATTGCAGCAATTCCCAACTGCATTCCCTTAGGACACTCTCACCTGAACTGATCTATGCTGCTGGCAGCTTTACGGACCCTCCCGTACATCCCGGCCATGCCGCTGTCCAGGTCGCTGAACAGGACGGGAACGTTCCTCATGCGGGCACCTGCTCCAGGGGAAAAAGGCAGTGACATCACCAACCAGCTAAGTGGCTGTTAAAGTAAAGCAAATAGATGGTGTATAACAACAACAACAAAAAAAGAGATTAAAATATTAGAGATCCATCTGCCTGGTTAGTGCTGTTTTGAGGGCAGGGTTCCTGAGAAACTTCCAATCGAATCCAATTTTTCTTCAGTTTACAGTATTTTTTTAATGTTCTTTTAGTTCACTAGAGGGACATCTTGACATTCAATTCTATCATGTAATAAGAATACTATTATTAGGTGTTTAAAATGATGGGTTTGATACTGTCACAATTTCTCCTTTTGCTTTTATTTCTCATACTGTAAAACTTTTATTACTTCTGCTACTAACTTGTAGGTGCCAAAAATTTATTTAAATTTTTACTGTGGATCAATTTTATTATAAAAAGATGCTCTGTGCAACCAAACTTACTTAAAAACAAGCCAAAGAGAAATTATTTCAAATCTGCCAGCCTTCCTGCCTTATTTTTAAGTCAATCATGATCAGAAAAACAAAACTCTGCATTGTCATTTTACACCTCTTTGTCCACTGCCTTTAAACTTACCATGTATCAGAACTACAACCTCTTAACTTTGAAAAGAAACATCTCAAAACCATGGACCAACTGCTGAGGTTCTCCTAGAGGTAAAAGATCACCAATATGCAGTACAGAGAAACCAACCTTAGCAGAATCACCATGTTTTTTAAGCTGCTTTTCAAGGAAAAAACAGAAAGCAAGAAGGAAATTTATTTCAACCAGAGTTCTGATCAACTCTCAAAATTAAGTATTCCATTCTTGCTCACCTCCCAAATGCTTTTCACAAGACAATGTTTATATCCTGCTTCTGACATTCAGTTTAAAACCTAAAAGACAGATTTATCTGCATCTGTGACAGGATTTGAAATATGACTGTTCCAATAGTGCCATAGTATTAAGAATTAAAGATAGAATTGTATTTATTTTAAAGTCATTCACACACAAAAGGAGCTGCTTCTTCACAATTTTTTATGACACTGGCTGCTGTGGACAAGGTCTCTGGCATAAGCTGCATATTTTCAGCAGTTTTTTTTCTTATAAAACCAGACTTTCAGGCAAGGGCATTAGGAGATCCAAAAGCCTGAGCTGCAGAAAGGACATAGTTTTAAGTATTGTATTTCCTTATTTACCTTCAGCACCATCAATGCCTGCCATATTAATGGAAGGCCCAGTAGTACTAGTGCCTTGGATGGCCTTCAGCTGCTGCTCAAGTCGTTCCAGTTGATAGACAAGTGAGTTTTTCTCTGTGCTCAGGCTCTCCAACATGGTCTGCTTCTGAATTAGTGTTTCTGTCAGCTGATGAAGTCGGTTCTCTAATTCTGTTTGGCTACTGCTACTTAGAGCCTTGTTTGTGAGCTAAAAAACAAACCAAAGGGAAAAAAAAAATCAAGAGTTAAGTCCACTGACCAACCGACATATTACAAAAGTATAAGCTCTCCAAGAAGCAAGTTACATCACAGATGTTATGGGATTAATACCATCAAAGTGATCACCAAAGAAGAAACTTAATTTGGCAGTTGCTAAAACAAGATTTTACAGACAAAACTATGTAAAAATGTATTCCTGATTTTTCCACCTCTAATCATAGGAGCATTTCTGTATAATTATAACTTTGACACCAAAAATCAATGCTATGCCTCAGAGCTGACTTTAAATGGACAATAAGAACAGGACAATATGAAAACAGGACAATGTTTTTAAACAGGACAATAAGAAGATAACCCAGCTTGTCTGTCACACCTGCAACTTCAGAAGAAAAGTTAGTATGTACAATTCTTTTGAGTGAGGAAGGAAAAACTCAGTAGAAACAGGGACAATCAGATGCCATTCCACATGAAAGCCTGAATGAAACTGGTGGAAATGCAGGAGATGGTGCAGAAAAATTGGGGGGCACTGAGGCAGAAAACATGATTGTACTAGCAAATAGAAACTGCAAGGACAGCAAATGAAGCCATGGATCATGTCATTCAATTTGCAGAAAATATTTAAAGCAAATGGGATTCTAGATTAGCCACATGTGCAATAGCTCATCTATTCACTACAGTCTTGGACCTCTGCAACTTGTAGTATCATATACCACAGATTATATATATATATATATATATATTATTCAGTGTTGAAGAACTACAAGGAGCAGATACCAGAGGCAGTGAGATATGGAAAATACAAATTAGATGCAAAAATGTACTAACTCCACTCAAAACTCTGTATTGAAGACAAGTAAACTGTAACTTATACAGCCTTTATGGTTCTGATGTATAGTTTAATCAAATTCTGATGTATAGTTTAATCAAATGAAAACTTCAGTTTTCATAACTGAAGGTGATATTTTCTATATATGCACAGTACCTGATTTCTGAGCTTCTGAATTTCTTCCTCTCTGTCTTTTATTCTGCTTTGCAAAGTATTCTTTGTTCGATACAATTCTTCTTCAGTATAGTGGAGTTCCTATGAAATGGATCACAAATAAAATATTTTATACATGAATGCATTTTAGATATACTCTAATCTAGAGTTTCATAATAGAACACAAAAAGGCATTATGCTGCAATCATATATAAACTGAATCTTGTCTGGCTAGGATGGGGAAAAAAAAACCTGAATATGAGGGCACAAGCCACAAGATTTACCATATTTTTTGGTGGAGACTGAGCTAATATAAATATGAATCCAGACTAGTTTACTGAGAGTCACACAATTTCATTGGTACCATGATTTATCTTCCTTATGCTCTCACCATTTATTATATTGCTGTCTTGAAACAATGTTAATACTGTAACTTATATCATTAGGAAATTCTCAGGGCGGGGAGGGAATCTGTATTCCTAAAATAAACCCATCAATCTCATATAATTAAAGTGTTTAGTGGCTCTTGGCATATCTACCTATAATTCTGTATGACAGATATTCCCTTAAAGCTCAGGATAAATTAACATAATGGAAGTGAAAAGAGAAGGAATGTTAGCAAGGGATAACTTGCTGAGCAACCACTCTACCCATAAATTTTGTTACTCCCATGATTTAGTGGCTATTTTAACACCAACTTAAAGACCTGCCATGCTTGTATTTTAAATTAAGACAATCTTAAATCACTGCATTACTTCAGCCACCAGTTGCTATAGAAAACAGCTAATCTTATTCTCCCTTTAAACCACCTCTATTTATTTGCCATCTTCAGTCTCAGAAACCTTAGGGAAATAGTTAAAGGAATTCCCAAATAGAACAGAGAGCAACTGTATTAAAGTAATTGTGTGCATTTACAATTAAAAGCACATGTAAATGTGTCATAAAAAAGGAATACTTCAGTTTCTGTAGTAACTGATAATGCTTTTTTAATTAATCTCAATTTTCTCTATGTAGTATTGACTTGAAATTTACCCCTCAGAAGGGGAGAACTAACAAAATACAATCTGCCATCTGCTCTGATATAATAAACATCAGTTATCCATCAAGAGCAGACCTCAACTTCTGCCTTTTAATTAGTTCAAGCTGCTAGCATCTTATTAAAATGTAATTTCTGGAAGGACAGATAATCCTATAAGATAAATTGTTCTTCATAGATACAGCATATTCTCTTGCTTTCCTCATTATTAGTTCTCTTTACAGAGTTTTTTCTTGCAGAGAATTTTTTTGATAGGGTGCAAAGCATTTATCTGATATCTATTGAACAATAAATTCACATGACAAATGAGCTTGACTTGTTCCCCTTCTCTTTTAAGCATAAAACTGATTAAACCAAGGGGGAGTTTGCTTAAAAAGATGACTACATTAATTATAAAATTTTATCAGCAATTTTTCTTAAACAGCAGCTTGAAGTAACAATGTTTAAATTCAGAATTGAGTAACAAGTTGATTAAAAATACCCAAACAAAATATGAATTGGTGCTACAATAACATTTTTTAAAGAGCTGAGTCTCCTGTAGTAATTGAGCACAGCAACCATTTTTAGTATTTGAATTTCTTGATATAAATAATGGTTCCAAGTGTTACTCTATCCCTATTATTTGACTGTTCTCCCACTGAATAAAATTTAAGATGATGATCTATTTTTTTGCACTCCTGAGGGTCGTGTTTATTCTTTTATACATCAGAGAGATCTCTGCTTAAGGGGAGTATCCAGAAGGTCCTGTCCATTGCTTAGGAGTGGTTGTGCTTTGCTTTGTGGCCTGGTGATACTCATTAAGCTTTTTGGGATTTCTTTGGAATATTAAACTAAAAAGAACCCAAATTCTGTATAACTACTCTCTTAGCAAGCCAAAGTCTTTACTGATGGCAGCACACGAGGCCTAAATGAACACCCATCAGCTTTCAAAGATTCCTCACTTGTTTTTGCCGTTCTAGTTCAGCTTCTGCCTCTTGCTTGGCCATTTTATGTGCTGCTATTTGCTCTTGGAGGTCTTGAAGCTGCTCCCTCACTGACTCAGCTTCACTCACCTGCTGAGTCTCCATATCCTGAAACAAACAGAAATGTTTCCATTTTACTGAATTCAAACAATACCACAATTGTCCCAGGCAGCAGCAAAAACAAGTTGTATCTGCAATACAGCTTCAAAGGAAAATGAAGGCAAGGGTGTACTGAATAAACTGCATGTGGACATTTTTATACAGAATATTTTCATTGACACAGTAATACAATAAATGCAGTTTGTGAACATTAAGTCTCCAGTTTTTCCCTTCTTCTGCCAGACCTGTGTGCAGCAGGCTTGCGTGCAGCTGCTTGCCTGAGCCAATTATCCCAGCAGACAACTTGGATTAGTTGCTTCAAGGATTAGTAGTAGATTAGAAAAAAGGATATAGGCAATCTCTACAGAAATCACCACACTTGTTTGGAAAGAAATGCCTCCCTCAAGATGGGTACACAGTAGTGAGAAACAAGTGGTATCATCTGAAGTGCTGAGAACATGGAAAGAACTAAGGTATCAAATAAGCACTTGTCTCACCTTGAGCAAAGCTGTCTTATTTTAAAACTAGGCCAAATAAATACTCAAAGCAGCAGCCCTGAAATATGCAAGAAAACAGTCCTTTGTGCATGGTTAACTGCAGTTTGTGTACCTAATCACTGATACCTGCAGCTCTGTCCTCATCTGCTGTATCTGACCCAGCAGCTTTTGTATTTCTTCTCGCTGAGTGTCTCGCTCATGTCTCAGTTCTTCTAGTTCCATTGTGCTTGCTGTATTGCTATCCAGGCCTTCAATACCAGAGCCTTCTTTCAAGCTGTTTATCAACTTTTCTTTAGACTGAAATAGAAAAATCAAGATATTATTTATTGCCCTATTTAACAAATGCTCAATGAGAATGTGCCTAGATGACTTTGCTCTGAAGTTGTAGATGTGCTGTAACAGATCTTGGCTTCTTTTAGCCAAGTTAATAATGGCCCTACTAGTTTCAAAATGAAAATGCTTCTCTGTTGAGAACTCTCCCGCCCTAAGACTGGATTTACTGAATGCCTGTGCTATCTGAGGAAGAGACAGCTTTTCTCTTTAGAGTTCTTGCAATGTTAAGCATATCATAGAATCATAGAATCGTTTGGTTGGAAGAGACCTTTAAGATCATCAAGTCCAACCGTTCACCCTGCACTGCCAGGGTCCCTA
>JAOEGS010002777.1:0-15118 GCA_025447755.1 Corythornis vintsioides | reverse complement strand
ACTCAAGTTTTGCCAGTGAAACAAAGCACCAAACTGTTAAACATTTGTACTTTTTAGTAGAGTTACAGCAGCATTTAGAGACCAAAGATTCACACATACTATTGCTTATAACCTTGCCCCCAGGTCTCCTCTGTTTGATTAGTGTATTCTGCAATGTTCTGGATCAATGCAGATTGAGTTCTCATGGATAACAATTCCTGCTTTCCAGCTACCTACTGTAGAGAGAAGATGGACACTCATAGATTAAAGACAAAACTGACCTCCTTTCAGCCCATCCTTTCTCCTGCCAACAAAGCTGAGTAAGAGCCAAATACAGCAACAACTCTTTTGGGAAAGGGGATGAACCATTCTATTCTGAGTCAACCTAATGTTAGCTCAACATTATTTCTGTTCTCATGCTTCCCTGGGTATCAGACTGAAGTAATTCTTCTGAACAGACAGCTTGGTCTTCAACATTTTGCTAACTTTTATAAACAAGACTCAAATAGCCCACATTTGAATTTGGTAACTTTAACAACTTAAATATAATAGAACTCTGCACAAAATACCTCATTTAGCCATTGTTTAGATAATGTTGATTACATGCAACCTTTCAGAACACATATCCATTATATGCTATGCCTCAGCCCCAAGCAGAATAGAGCAATATTCTTAAGAATACTGAGTGTGGAACAAATTGTAGGTTACATCTATTTATCTTCCTGCCCAGAACTGGACTCTTGGATGTGGAACACACTGCCAGATGTTACACAAGAAAAATCCAAGGCAATCATCACACTAAAGATCAGGACCTGGACTTCCATTTCAATTATTGTATCTTCTCTTTACAAAATGCAGACAGGCAGCTGTTGTGCATAGGTAGCATACACCCCAAAATATATTACAAGTCACATGAAAAAAACCCACACCACGAATGAGATTTGAAGTATAATACCTTGAAAAAGTTAAGTGTACCAATCAAAGTGGGTTTCTTTACAGAAATTCTTACTTGGAGTATGCGAGTAGCTTTCTGTTTATAGTCTGTCAGCTCCTGTTTTGCAGATTCTAGGTGGTTTTTAGTTACTTTTACTTGCTGCTGAAGCTCATCAGCTCTCCTTTTTTCATCTAAGTATTTTCTTTCTGCTGCAGTTATCCCTTCTGCCAAGCTCTGACGTTCTGCTTCCATTTTACTCAGACGAGTTGAAAACTCATTCTGTTAGCAATAAAGAAATAATATTTTGTGTTTAAACAGTCTCAACTTTAACCTAGACAGGAAAAAAAGTTTAAAAGCAACACCATGACACACCCTGTACCTACCACCTCCAACTTTAAGATGCATTAGTGCTACATGGAAAGTAATCCTATTTGCTTAAGAAAATGCTAAATAACATCAGTAAAAATATGCATTACTTCTCATCAGAATTAGTGAGGGAATAACAAGTTTCCTACTATTTACACTTATTTGATAAACAAAAATCTAGCTTTCCCTTCCAAAAAGTATTACCAAACATAGTCTGCCAAGTTTTGATGTACTTAAAAAAAAACCAACCCAAAACAACAGACACTGATAAAAATTTTCAAAGATGTTATTATAGGTAACAAAGTCCAAGCTAAGTGGGGAAAGCATTCCCTAGCAATGATAGACCCACATCTTTACCACAGAAGTGATCATCCAGTTTAATGGATGATTAATGGATGATTACATCTTAAGATTTACTGATTAAAATAATCCAACAATTTGTTGTGTAACAATATAGCATGGAAAATTACATTGATATTCATTTAGTTTTAAAATATTTTAACATTAAAGTTTGCACAAAAAAAACCCCACAAAACCAACCAACAAAACAAACCAGTAACATTATCAGCATTGATCCTCAAAAACTTGTAATCATGCAGCTTTCAAAGTAACATCTAAACTAGCATCACAGGGATACTCAGTGCAGCAGGGAGCACATCTTTCCAAGTACTTAGTATCCTGAACAGGAACTGAAGTCAAGGGGAAGAGAAAGGACTTGGAACCCCACAGCAGAGTCTAAAACTCTTCCTTACTCTTCATGTCTAACCTGCATTTGTTTGTAACTTTCTTGCTCTCTCTTGATTGCAGAGTCTGCATCATGAAGTCTCTCCTGAAGAGTCTGAAGGGCTTGATTTTGCAAACTGCTCCCTTCACTGTGGTCTTGTATTATCCTGAAAGGGTGATACAGGAATTAATTGAAAAGCAAGAAATCTAAAAAAGTAAGAAATTTTCAGGTAGAAATAGGACTATGTGGTTTTCAGGCCAGCTTTGAAATGATACCATGTAAATTAAGTCAGAAGGGTGTTCACAGCTGTGGAAAAGCAAATGTATTTTTCAAGACAAAAATATTTTTCTGGAGATCTTCAGGTTCAGGCCTCTGACACAAATAGAAATACTTGATACAAAATGGACTTCAAGAGCCAGGTGAGAATGGGCCCTATTTAATCCTCATTTAATCCTCATTTGCCCTGTTCCCACTGCCAGCTGTGATGGTGCTGTGCCAGGTGCTTCACAGCAAACTTCACACCTTGCATTTCAAATCCTGATACAATCCCTTGCCCTTTTACTTGATTCACTTTTACTCTTAAAGAGACTAAATCACCTATCTTGAATTTTCAAACTTACTACTCATTGGCCCAATTAAGAAGTACAAAAATCACATAAAAATCTTTACAAAATCTACTTATTTGCAGAATGAGGAATAGAAGCTGGAGCACCTTGATTTTTCACTCTGCAGTGCTTCCAGAGCTGCTGTCCGAGCACTTAAGAGCTGATCTGCTTCTTGCAGCCGAACTTTCAGCACAGCTAGCTGGGAGTCCTTGGCACCAACTGCTTCTGTCAGATCATCAACTCGAGCCTGAAGTTCTCTAACCATCCTGTCACTCTTTGAATGGTCAACATTCCACTTCTCAACCCTTTCCCGGGATTTGTTCAGCTCTGTAAAACAAGAATTTGCTTTGAAGTTTGGAAAAGGACTTGTAAACGGTCAGAATGCACATCCCATTTCTTGAAGAAGGGAATTAAATATAACCAAGTTAACACTGGATCTGATGAGTAACAAATGGCAGGCTGGCTGTCAGAGCACACTTGCAGGTCATCTCAAAATGAGCATTTTGTTCTGTGCCACAATGCACATGACAAATTTTACCTGTCCCACCCCTTGCAATGGCCCACTGTCAAATACCCCTGTGAGTTTCCTTTGGAAACTTCTGCATACAGCATCTAGTTCAACTATATGTGACAATAAATTAAACCTAAAAACCAGTAGTGTTACACTAGTGTTGAAATAATGCCTGAATGATTACAGAGGCTTCTGTTTATAATCAAACATCACATAGAAAACTTCAACAAAAATGAAAATTCTTAGTTACATGCCTATATATATATATAAAATAACAGGAGTTTGCTCAAGGTTTTACCATTTAAATGTTTAATTTATATATACATTTAACATTTGTCATTTAATTTGGCTTTGAAAGAGCTAGTGAAGTCATACAAAAATACTAAATTTTATATGTTTACTGTCAGTTTCTAGGCATCAGAGAGTAGAGCCTACAGCCAGAAAGTAGTCCGATTTTTGAAGTATTTAAAGCACTTCACTAATTTAAAAATATTTTCAATAGGCAATAAAATGCAGAAGTATTTTAATACTGATAACATTTGCTAACCCTGTTTTAATAAGATACAGAATTTGGCACTAACTTTTTCACATCATTTTCATCAGCATTTGTGTTATCTTTATAACTGAACAAGCTTTTTAATTTCTCCCAGAGCATTCTTCTCAAAGAAAGACCCAATTTGCCTGGTATGTCATATGTGCAAATGTAACTAGAAAGATTTAATTATAAACACAAATCACTAACACAGAAATAGTATTGTTTTCTAATTCACTAGCTTGTTAGAATCATAGAATGTTAGGGGTTGGAAGGGACCTAGAAGATCATCTAGTCCAACCCCCCTGCCAGAGCAGGGTCACCTAGACCAAGTCACCCAGGAACAGATCCAGGAGGGTTTGAATGTCTCCAGAGAAGGAGACTCCACAACCTCCCTGGGCAGCCTGTTCCAGAGCTCTGTTAGGAATATGTTACAGCTGAGTTTCCAATCCATGGTACCTTCTTGTGTTTCTTTGGACCTCTGAATTAATGAAGCCATTTCTTGATTCAAAGACTGAACTTCGTTCCGCAGCAGCTGATTCTCCAGGCGAAGATTGGACAGCTCATGGGATTTGAAATCATCATTAGCTGACACACTAGGATTAGCCATTGCACTGGGTGAAGAATTCTTCATGCCCTCTCCTTGTGCTCCCAGGCCAGAATCTGAACTGTCTGAAGTTTCTGTACAGAAAGACAAAGGTTAGAACTAATCATGCATCTGTAAGTTGCCTTGATATGAACAACCATTCCTTAAATGCATAATAGTAATTGAAAAAGTCAGAATAGCTGATACTGAAACAGAACATGGAGCTGCTTCTCCCAAGGGAGTTGCACAAAAGAGAGGTCTCCTGTGCAGTAAAATGCATGATGCAGCATTTTTCTCAATCCTGCAAGGCTACACATGGAAATGATATGACTTCTTATTAATTTCAAATTTAGGATTTCAAAATGTTAATACCTTTTCATGACTATGCTGCCCAGAGATGTCATCAGCAGCTGACAGAGTAACAGATTAAACAAACACAGCATCTGCTGATAGGAAGTTTTAGTACCAGTTCATTATGGTTTTCTGCTAAGATTTTTGTTTGGAGGATGTACATTTTATTTTAAAGTCAATCAGATGACTACACTGAGGCATTATGACATCAAACCTAAATATGTAACTCTGCCACACTTCCATATTTTAGTTATCTTTAAGTAAAAGAGCATTTTAGAAACATTTCAGTCAAACAACATCCTACTGGTAATTCTGTACTAATAATTGTTTCAAAATACTTTTTCAAAAGCACTTTTACTATGAGAAATCCAGCTGCAGTGATTTGAAGCAAAGCATGATCTCTAATGACAAAATAGAAGGTAAATATACTTTGTTAAAACCTATCTGTCAATACAAACTGTAATCCTCTAGATTATAGGAACCAAAATACAGATTTTTCAATTTATTTTAAATCTTAGAAGCTCAATGAGAACAGGAACAAAACTCTTGTCTTCTGAACAATAGTCCTTTGCAGGGAAGGAGGAACCAACAGCCCTTCCCCATCATGTACAGACACAAGCAGCACTGTCCCAGACAGATGTGTAGCAGTCTTGCCTCCAGGCTGCAGACAGCAACACAAATAATAAACATAAAGCAACACAGCACAGCCAGCAAACCAGCAGGCAACACAGAACTACCACTTCTGAATTTACCGTGTCCCAGATGAGTAACTGCTGAAAATTCAGGGAGAGAAACTGTATCTCGTTTCAAACACAACTGCAGTTTGGCTGTCACAGCTTTATTTGCTTTGCCTTGACATCACCAACCAATCCACTCCACCCTCATTGTTACCACAACAGTTGCTCACCCAGAGCCCAGGGAGTTGGGGCGGACAATGCTGAGAATCACACTGACAAGTAGCAGCAGTGACAGCAACATTTGCCTTCCTTTTGATCCATTTACACAATTTATCAGACAAATTACCCTCATTCCTTCAGAAAACTCAAAAAAAAAAAAAAAGCTTTATCTAGCTCTCTCATGCCTGTAGCTCTACAGCAGTGCATATGCTTCTACATGGGAATGTCTGGGGGCTGATGCAAGGTTGGGTCATAACTCAGGGAGGTCCAGGTGAGCAGTAGAAATGAGGTAGATCAAGAGCACAAAAGACTTAGGTTTTAATTTTGCAGCTTGTCAAATTAGCATGGTACCCAAGATCAAACCTGTGGTGAAAAAGTGTTAAGGACGCTGCTGTACTCCACACATTTGAAATACTCCTATTACTGTTTCATGAAGTGACAGTAAATTCATTATCTAGCCTTATGCTAGACATACTTGGGTGTTAAATATCTCTAGGTTCAATACTATTTAACTACCATTGCCTTGGCTCCTGGTGGAATTCTCTTCAGTAGTTTTTGCACTCTGTGTACTGGTAGACACAGAACTAATGCTTGAAGTCCGAGAGTGATTTTGCAGAACAGGTGCCTTGCTCTTCTCTTTTTTAGAGTCCATCCTTCCATTAGGTTCTTTCTCTGAACTGTTGAGAAAGTCAAACAGCAGCTCATCATCAGGTTCTGACTTTTTTCTTCTCACAAAATGTGAGGCAGCTCTGGGTGTGGAAACACTTTCTATCGGAGAAGCAGCCTCAGAAGATGTTCTACGTGCTGGTTTCACATTTGCTGTTCCTGCTAGGATTGTGGACTTTTGGTGTTTAATATTATCAGCTGCTGAGGAGATGTAGGCTGCTTTGGATGATGTCTGATATTTCAGCTCCCCAGTATGCTGGTGCTTCTCAGAGTATTCATCAGCAGAGTCCACATTCTTATTATCATAAACTGCACTGCTTGCTGGGTCTTTTTTGTTCAGAGCTGATGCAGCTCCTTGATCAACTCTGTTGAGTAGATCCTCTGCTTTTCCAGCAAGATCAGCAAACCAAGACATGACGGAAGTTTGTTGATGAACTTTATAAATCTCAGGACCATATGCTGCAAAAGACATAAAATGATTACAAATCTGATTGGTGTTGATAAAGTGCAAGATACCTAAACAACTGTCATGTTAATCTTAGTGATGTATATTTTATTACCGTTCTCCTACTCATGTTATTTCTGTTTTGTCAACTAATGGAAATAAACCTAAGTTTCTGAGGAAAACACACAAAACCAAGGCTTAGTAAACAGAACACAGCATTTGTTTCTGGCATGAACACCTGCTAAAGAGCATCCAGCCTGCTAGCCAAATAACAGGAAACGGTCTCCTTGCACCTGACAAAGGCCAAACTCCTTTGGAGAATTGCCCTGATGGTTATTACAGGAACAGAGAACAGCAAAACCTTAGATGTTTAGCCTGTTGTTACATCATCTGGGGCAGACAGAGGAACTTTTCCCCCAAAAGCTTTGCAGCCTGATGTTCTGTGAAACCACCCTGAAGGCCAGGTGCCTCTTTTCACTTGCACCAAGGGCCTCCATGAGCACAGAGTTGCCATGTGCCTCTATCCCTGCTCCCTGGCAGGGCTGCTTCACCCCAGGGCAGGACAGTGGAGGGTCCCTTGGGCAAGCGCACCCGCAGGTGCTCGTGTGAAGGGCAGAGGCCGGCAAGGGCAGGCGGGAGGGCGATGCTCAGGGAGGGCGATGCTCAGGGCGGCCCCTCTGCCCTCCCTTCCCGCCCCCGCCCCATCTTAGCACAGCTGCCTGTCCCCGGCCCTCCCCAGACTCCCCCCCACCCAGCGGCCCTCAGGAGTGGCAGAGGCCTCCACACAGCCCGGCCTCACCTCCTCCCAGCGCGGGAGACCCCCCCCGTCCCGAGGGGCGTCGCGGGGGAAGGAAAAGGGGAGCCGGGTGCTGACGGTCACTGCGAGGCCCCGGCGCGGGCCCGGTGGCGAAGCCGCATCTTCCGCTAGACGTGGCCGCCTTCCGGGGCGCGTAGCGCGGGCGGTGCCGGGAGCTTTGCCGGGTGACGCAGCCCAACGAGACCCACATCGCTCCGCCCCGCATCGCCCCTCCCGCCCCACATCGCTCCGCCCCGCATCGTCCCTCATCGCTCCGCCCCGCCCCTCCCGCCCCCGGGCGGAGCCGCGGTGTGCGGTGCTCACTGGGCGGGTCCCCGCCGCCTCTGCTCGGAAGGACGGGAATTGTGGCTGTGGGAAGTTGTGTGAGGCACCGCTGGTGTCCGTAACACGGGGCGGGTGTGAAGGGAAGCGTCTCCGGATGGTCGAGCCCGAGGAACATGGGAGCCCCCCCCCCCCAAGGTGTCCTCTGGACCTCCCGCGTTCGCAGAGCTTTAATCTGAAGCTTCGATGGCCGGGCTCACCCTCACCCTGGTGCAAGGAGGAAAGACGTGGAGCTGATGGAGCGGAGGCCACAAAGATGCTCAGAGGCTGAAATAGCTCTGCTATGGGGACAGGCTGAAGGAGCTGAAATTGTTCAGCCTGGAGAAGAGAAGGCTCTGGGGAGACCTTAGAGCACCTGCCAGTGCCTGTAGGGGCTCCAGGAAGGCTGCAGCGGGGCTGTTTCCAAGGGCCTGCAGTGAAAGGATGAGGGGTAATGGGTTTAAATTAGAGAAGATGAGATTTAGACTGGATGCCAGGAAGAAGTTCTTGACCTTGAGGGTGGTGGATCAGTGGAACAGGCTCCCCAGGGAGGTGGTTGGGGCCCCATTTCTGGAGCTATTGCAGGTGAGGTTGGCCAAGGCTCTGAGCAGCCTGATCTAGTTGAGGGTGTTCCTGCTCCCTGCAGGGGAGTGACACTGTATGAGAATGGAGGTGATCCAGTTCTGTAAGTCCTATCCTTTTATCCATATTTAGTGTCTCCCAGTATGGTGCAGAATCTTTGCAATTGCCTGACTTTTAAGAAGGCATTGAGTTTAAATCAACACTATTGAAGTTTTTTGTCATTTACATTTTAAAAATTCCTTACAGGCTCAAATAATAATGTTTCCATTTACTGTTAGAAAAATAAAATTCAGCAGAAAGTTTGATGTTTTAGACCCTGAATAAAACAAAGTAATCTAGAGCTGTTGTATCTTTTTTCCTTGGTGCTTATTTGAGGTCTGTATTCTATTCCAATAACTGATGTTCTCAGGTTGCCAGGATTTGCAGGGTGACAGGGAAGAAAGAGAACCTGCTGCTTGTTTCACTGACCTATTTATAAGGTATATCTGCTGTATTGACAGCTGCTTCCAAGCACCCTGACTGCTGGCTGATTGGTGAGAATATCCAGTTCTGTCACAAGGGGCACACAGCTTCATTAACTACTACTGAAAACTTGACAGGTGCCTTTTTGGTTTACAGGTGCCCTCCCCAGAGGCCAGACCCTGATCTGATACACTTCAGCTTGAAAGATTCTGGCTGCACTTCTCCATCTGCAAGCATGACAAGTAAAATTCATATCTAGTTGTTGATGAAAAAGTAGACTGTCTGTACAAAACCTTTAGATCCCTATTCATAATCAAAGTAGAATTAATTTTTAGCAATAATTTGCACACATGATTTTTTTCTATTATAGTTCTCTGTGAAAGGTGATTTAAATAACAAAGCTAGGAAATATCTGTGATGGTAACTTTATCACAGCAAGATTAAAGCACTTCCTCAAAATTCAGAGTAAGAAAACAACTGAGGCTTTAGTTTTTATTTTTCAAATGAAAAAAAAATATTTAAAAACTGTTTTTGCAGCTGACAGAATTATTTCTTTTTTTTTTTGTTTTTATTAATATTTTCCACTGTCAGCATATTTCTATATTTTTCATTGTTCAGGACAGGAAACTTAAGTATCAGCAACAAAACGTACATGGTCACACAGTTTGTACTTAGAAAGTTAATGATTCACTTTTCTAAGTAATTGAAATAGGGCTTTGGCATTTATTTTCTATATCAAAAAGTGCTGAAAAACATAAAAACTGCAAAATATAGTAATAAAAGGTTGGTCATTTCATCTTAATTTGGCCTCCTTTTGTATATGTGTCATGATATATTAATTACACAGCTACACACCTGGCCTAAACTCTTTGCTTCAGTATATTGAAAATATACTGAATATCAAGGATTGGAAAATAAGGTGATGATCACTGGATAGGTTGTCATTTAAACTTTTGTTTCATTCAAAACATTCAGTATGTGGCCTCATGCCACAGGATGGGAGATATTCCTCAGCTACAGTCTCCCTGGGATTTTGATTCAGGGACTCCCAGAGCTAAAGGTGGTATCTTTGCATTTAAAAGGCCTTCAAAAAATTTTTTTTCATTTATTTAATAATGAAAATATTTTTTTCAGAGCATACAAGTACAAGAGCAAAGGAGCTGAGGCACAGGCTGGGGATGTTGAAGTTCGACCACTGCTCATTTACACTGTGGCAAGGTCTCTCTGTCTCCACTGCTGCATCCTCACTTTTCCATCAAAATGAAATGCAGACAGCTAGGCTGTGTTTGTATTCCTCCTCCCACAGTATTATACACATGCAGACACACACGTTCTTTCAATCTTTCTGTTGTTATTGCTTTGCCTGGTTTTTGTTACTCTGAATTATTTATTTTCCAGTAATAAATCATGATAAAACTTTTTCTGTAGTGCCCTCACTAATTCTATATACACAAACAACAGAGCTTGCATATTATTCTAGCAAAAAACAAAGCCAGCACTCCTAAAAATATGGTCTCCTGACTTTGATATTTCTATCAAAAGTGCCTAGTGACATTTAAAAAGTAGCAGCTGTGAGAATGCAAAGTCTGGAGAGTAAAACACCATTTGAGGACTTGGGTTATTTGCATTCAACCATGTGCCTTCCTTCCTGCATTATACGTTGAAAAGAACTCTAATCAGAATACTTCTCTAAAAAGGTATCACAAACATTAGACATTATTTGTGTGCAAGAAAAAATAATTATCCAGGGAACACATGCACTGAGGTTTAAGAAGTATGTCTGTCAGATATGAGGATTCCCACAAATGCCTGAGATGGAGGAAAAAGACAACAGAAATCAAGCATTTTATTCTGGGTTTATACACTTCAAAACTGGCATCTATTTTCACAGTTGTCAGTATTTTACAAGTATAAAAATACTTGTAAACTAGAACTAGATTTGCAAAAGTAACAGCATGAAACCACATTTTTTAGCATACATTCCCCATTGTGCAGTCACACAAGTTATCTGCAAGTGACTGTGCACAAGGACACGTTTGTAGTGTTTTAACCTTTAGACTTCTTTCCTGTTTCCCTCCCTGTGCTTGTTTTCTCTAGTACACATTGTCATTCTCTTGAATTTCCTGATCACAGAGGTATTTGAGACTATCACCTCACACCTATTTAATTCTATTCCAAATCCTTGGAGTTTTTTGCATACACACACCTATATATATTTCATCTCACTTAACACTTGGCTACAAAGGTAGAAATGTGTCATCTGCAGAAAAGATGCACAAGGGGATAGGAGTAATTTTCATGGTTTTTTTATAGGATAAAAATGCAGACTTAAACAGAGTGAATATAGCTCTTTGTGATGAGCCTTTTCTCAGCTCTCTGCACAAGTGTACAGCCGAGGAGTAATTTCTCAGTTGGAAGCTGATGCTGTTCTGTAGGTGTCTGTAGTCACCAGACTGTCTTGCACTTAAACTTTCTAACATAATTATTCATATTTTCCCAGATTAAAATATAAATCTGTTATATATAGACAGATCCTACATCAAGCTCTGCCTTCTTTAACAAATGCATCTGTAGGTGTTCCTGTTCACCAGCTTTTAACACAAACCAGGGTAGATGCAGGTAGGGTAGATGTAGGTAGGGTAGATGCCCCAATTAATTTGCATCAAATTTATACTTCCACCATGAAGAAAACAACAAGGTGCATTCCAGGCCTCTGAGTACTGGTGCTGCACATACTCTTTTTTTTTCAGTTAGGCATAAATCAGTGCCCTGCTTCTCTCCTGGAACACTTTGATACTCCTGGTTTATTTTTTGGAACAGAAGTGGACACAAAGTCCCCCAGCTTCTCCTTCACTGGCTGGAGCTCTGCCTGGAGAACTGACCTGATGGATATACTGCAATTCCTGGCAGATTGTTTTCTTTTCCCAAAAAGCCTACCAAAAAATAGACAAATTCTTTTAGTCTTGGAATAAACTGTGTTTGTATGGCCGTGTTTGTAGCTTCAATGCTAAGAGCAAGGTAGCATAAATATGTGCTAAAACATCTCCAGAGTTCTACCAGAAACAGGGAAAAATGATTTTGGAGAACTTTGTGCTTTCCCAGAACTACCAACATGCCAGCACTTCAAGGCAGCCCAGTGTCAGCAGTGTTGGAGGTGGGAGTGAGAATTCTCTCAGAGCACTGTTAGCAGAACAGAATCAGAGCTAAACTACCCACCCACCCAGCACAGCAGCCTTGTGGTCTGTCTGCAGGATTTAGTTTTTGCTGTTAAAGTATCTCTATGGAGAAAGAACCCCACTTATCTGCAGTTTAACTTTCACATCTGGGCTCTTCTCGTTCTCATTTGGTTAACAGTTTGCTGGTGTCTCTGCTTTCTTCAGTAGCATGTGGCTTTGGTGGGTTTGTAGAACTGCATTTTGAGTCAGGTAAAGGCTACTTTTGCTTTTTAGCACTGTCAGAGGAAGGAGCAAAACATTTCACTGATCCATCATGGGTTTACCTACTTAAGGCTTTTCTCCTTTTATAAAAGATTGTGTGTGTTTGTTTCTATAGCCATATACTTGTGTGACTGACAAAACATTCTTTGTTTCATTTCTTCTCTGCCATGGTAGCAGCAGTTGCAAGGGTCACTCTGGATTTCTCCTGCAGGAGATCTAGCAGCTTCAAGGGTCACTGGATTTCTGCTGCAGGAAATCTTGCAGCTTCTGCTTGAGACTCCCCACAGCTGTAGTTTAGCAATCCCTCACTCCCCACAGCTCACACACCCAGCAACACCATTCTTTCCCTGGGACAGCTTTCTAAAATCAGGAAGGCTTTCTAAAACCAGCAAAGAACTAACCATATTCAGTAGTAAAAAATATTAATATTACTTGAGTGGTTTTAGTACTTGTCTGATACATTTTGGCTGAGATGCAGGATTCCTGTAGTGGTTCTCCTGTTCACAATAAGGAGCATTCTGATGATATTCAGTGAATGTAGAATTTATAGACAGGTTATTTGGCAATATTCTTAGACATTTTAGAAGGGACAGCTGACACAAAGGTGGACTTATGTCACCCAACTATGGCAAACAATGTGAAAAACACCTTTGGATGGGGCAGTGATGCTTTTAACTATAGGGCAGGAGGGTAATACTGAGTACAAGCAGTAACCCAGACAGCTACTTAGCACAAATTGAGGGGAAAGGAAGGTTTAGGGCTTTTTTTTCCTGTTGGACAATCAGCTTGTCAGTTCAAAAATCAGCTTATCAGTTCAAAACGTAATCTCTGAAGCAACCCAAATTGTATCTGCTTGACTGTGTCAGGAGGCATGCCAGGTTACTGGGGACTGACTCATAGAAAACTACTGATGATGACCCTGCAAGAACATTTTACATTTATGACCATAACCACAGCTGAGATGGTGCAAATAATGCAAATGGCCAAGTCAGGAGCAAAACTGTGACCTTCTGCAGTTGTCCATAAACACTCAATAAACAATAAAATGCAAACTTGTTTGTTTTTTTTTTTTAACTGATAGCCAGCAGAGAAGGAGGAAGCTGGTGTGCTCCTGTCTGTGTGGTTTATTAAGCAAAAAGCACACACCTCAGGTTTTCAGAAAGGATCTTTGCTTCTCTTTCTCTCACTAGAAATGGAGAAGACTTTACAGCAGAGTTCCAAGAGCCCTCAACACCCCTTTCTACCGGGACACGCAGATCTCAGGGCCCTGCCCGAGAGCTCCTGCGCAGCAGGGAGGAGGCCACGAGCAAGGAAGGGCTTGGCACGGCCTGCAGCGAGCAGCCAGGGCCCTGCTGGCCATCGTTCTAACACACCAAGGCCGCTTCGTGGGCGTGTTTTCTTCCCTCAGTTCACGAACCACCCTTTGACATATTCCCTCGCCGTCCTGCTTTGGCCTCCGGCCTTCGTGCTGCCTCCAAACGGGAAGGTGCAGCCGGCGATTACCCAACTCACAAAGGATGGCCACGGTCGGCACGAACCGGGCAGCCACCCATGACCTCCCACCCGCGACCTCCCGCCGCCCCCAGCCGGGCTCCACGCTGCCCACCCGCACTCGGGGCCACGCCCCTCTCGGGCAGCCGCGGGACTACATCTCCCAGCGTGCTTTGCGCTGAATGACCGCGGCGTTCGGGCGCGGGAGAGCGCAAGGCATTCTGGGGCGCGTAGTGCTGCCGGGCGGCCCCGCCTCCGGCCGCCCGCAATTGGCCGCGACCAGTCTCCGCCCGACGCGGCCCGCGGTCGCCTTACACTGCACGGCATCGCCGCAATCACAGCGGCCGCGGCGGCGATACCTCCGCGGGTGTCGGGGTAAGGGTCGGCCGGGGCCGTAGCTGGGCGCTGGGTGTTGGCTGTTGTCCGGGGAAGCCTGGCGGCGAGGGGGAGGTTGGGGTGCAGCGGTGTGAGCGGAGCCGTGAGAACGTCCCGGCCCCCGCACCGCTTCCCGCCGGCAGAGCTGCCCGGGGTAGGGGGGAGAAGCTCTGCCAGCTCCGCGGGAGCGGCCGAGGGGCGCTGGGTTTTCCTCAGCGGCTCCGAGTGCTGCCGAGTCCCCTCCACGTGACCTCCCTCCGCCTCGTCCCGGTGCCCCTCGGCTGGCGGGGCGAAGCTGCGGGCGGTGCGAGGCGAAGCTCCCGGCGGTTTGCAGACGCTTCTCCCGGGGAGCTGGTTCGGGAGCGGGGTCTCTTAGTCCCCTCTGCTTGCGGGCATCGCTTGCAGAGCTCCCGGCTGCCCAGGCTGCCGTGACCAGCGGGGCTTGGGCGCAGTTGCCCTCCCTGTGCCGGGGCCGCTCCGGCTCCGAGGCTGTTGGAGCTCGAAGGGTTTCCATGGGGAGAGGGGTCAGAGCGGCTCGTTCAGGGGGTATTCCCTGGTGGGGAGGGAGCAGCAGCGCAGATTGAGTCCCCGCTAATATGTTTTTAACGGGGGAAAAAGGATGGAGTAAGGATTTGTGTTGTCTCTTTGAGGAGCTGATGCTGCTGTCCTGTGGAGAGCTATTTATAGCTGCTTTACAATCTTGCCAGAATATGAAAGTCTGCTTGGAGTCAGGACCATTGCTAGTTCCTAATTAGAATGGGACAGCACTGTCTTGTGTGGCTTTATTTGGGGTTTAAAATATTGCAGTGAATCTTTACTGAAACCCTTCTTGGATTTACTTTTCTGCCCTCAACATCACAACCCCCCTGAATCATTCAATGTAACAAACAAGCTCTTCATGCAGTACCTGCTTTTTCTACCATCACAAGAAGATTGCAGAAGCTTTGTCTGTTCCTAGATAGATATGAAGGCAAATAGCAGAAACAGTTTTATAAAAGCCATCCATTCTGCCAGAATTGAATCTGGGCATTTTGAAATGCATAGGAAAAAATATCTGCT
>JAOEGS010002776.1:40802-53368 GCA_025447755.1 Corythornis vintsioides | reverse complement strand
CTCAGCCTTCTCTCTGTCCTCAGTCACCAGGGCACCCACTTCATCCAGCAGGGCCCACACTGCCTTTAGGCTTCTTTTTGCCTCCAGCATACTTGTAGAAGCTTTTCTTGTTGTCCTTGACCTCCCTCAGTGGGAGTCAGGGTACTGAATGCAGCAGAACCATGATTTCACCTGTGTTTCTGGTCTAATTTAATTTCAGTTCTTCCTACTACATAATAAAATTTATCTTAACTGTGAAAACTTTGAAAATTAAGAAACACTGGTTTAGCCAATTCATAAAGTGTATATGTATTTATCCAAGTAGTTAATACAAAACCAATATGACTTCCACATGGATTTATACAAGGTTTCAAGGGAAGAAGAGATTTTTCCTTGCTTTTTGAAAAGCTAGAAAGGATGTCTCCTCTGGCACAGATTTCCTATTAAATTACTCCCTATACACCCTTCTCACATATGTAAAATACTGAATTGCTAAATTAACTGGAAAATGAGGTTTTGTACGTCTGAGAAGTACTGTTCAACATTTACCCTTTGGTTTCAAATAAAAGATATTTTTATATTGCACTCAGAACTAATTTTGCCATGTGAAAACAACATGAGTGTTTAGTCAGTTTTTGGGAAAAAACAAACTTGATTTGAAATATTAATTTGTAATATTTGTAACAGTAACTTTCTAGTGTGATTTCAAACTGGAGCAGCTTCAGCATCTTATTCAAAATTAATTTTGTTTTTATAAGGTGAGAAAACGATTGGGAAAGAATGCAAAGTAAAAGATTTTTTAAAAAATCACAATTCCCATACCACATCTTGTTATGGCATAATTCCTTGTCAATGCTCACTGATTATAGAAACATTCAGTCAGACAGGAGTTGCACAGTTGACTTGCTAAAAAGGAAATTTAGTGAAATTGTAAACACACTTTCTTTCAAGCTTAAAAAGTGCAAATCAATTTGTTTCTGATCATGTCTTTATGTTCCTAATGGCTGTTAAGCTCTGGCTATCTCTGGCACACGACTTTGTCACCTGCTTTTCAGCTGTCTTTATCTCCTGGTAATGTAGATAGGAGTACATTCAACTACATCTGTGGAAGGGGTAAAATAAGGAGCAGAGCTGCACAAATTCTTTTTCATTCCTAGCAGTGTGGATGTGAAATGGGTCCTTGATTCTACCTTGTCACGACCAGAAGGGTTGTTTTACATCTTCAGAAATGCATGTGAAGATCTACAACTGTAGATCTTCAACTGTAGATCACACTTACACTGTGAGAAATAGTATTTCTTAAAGAGCAAATACTTGTGACTAGGGAGAAGTCTTAACAGTTTGTGTGTCAAGAGCCATCAGCATCATTCTGATTGTCCCCTCTGATTTTTTTTGTGATTTAGCAGTCTCAGAAACCTGGTCCTTAGTCTGTTGCCCTTTCTGTAGCATCTCTTGGGTCTTGGTGGTGGTGAATTTTCCTAGCACCCCAGTGAGTTGACAGGAATAACAAGTCGTTGTGTGCCATTATCTCTGGGTGCTCTCAGCTTGTGGCTAATGCAATGTAACCTGAGTTAGTCTTTAGAGGATCTGTTTCTATACCCAGGATTTTACCTTGACCTTTATTTACCCTCTTGTTATGAGGACTTCATGAAGGCATATGTGTTTTACCATAACAAAAACCTTTGTTGCATTTCAATATAATAAAAGCTATTTAGGCAATAGTATTTTCTATTTGGGGAAAACAATTTTAATTCTCAAGTCTTTGTATCAACTTTTAAATTTAATAATTATTACGTATAATTAATAAACAATTATTTGGGCTAATATCTTACATGTAGGAGAGATTGCCTAGGCATTCTCTCTTAGCCTGAGCTCTTAGAGTCTCTGGTTATATTCAAGATGGGCACATCCTGGCATGTATTATATTCATATATTATGAGTAGTCATAAACTGCAAAAACCATCAATGAATGCATAGGGGAACATAGCAGTTGGTTTACTGGTGGAAGAAAGCTTGGCTCAAATATAAGAGTTACACAAAAACCTTAACACAAGTTTCTCAGTTCTCAGCACTTTCAAAAGTGCCATTGTTTCAACTGTGTCAGGTTATGGGACAGTGAAATTTGGTGGGTTTTTTTTTTCCTTCAGCATTTTTTGTTGTTTCATGGAGCTGAATTGATTAGATTCTGAGCTGGTGGGGTAATCTTGAGGAAATCTTTATATTGTTCAAGTTGTACATTTTGTTAAGGATGACCTCAGGATGTTTTATGTTCTGGTTACATGGTTGATAAATGTGGTGAGGTTTTTTGGTTCTGTTTAAGGAATCAGTGGTGCTTTAATTCTTCTTTTTAAGGAAGTGGAAGAAATGAGGTGAATTGTGGCAGACCTGGTTAGGAGAGTCTTACTATTTAACTTTTTGAGGAAAAAAAAGAGGATAATTTCTATTACTTTTTGCATCTGACTGCATGTTGTCTTCTGTAATTAGACAGTAGGAAATAGGGCTATTATAAGAAAGCACTTAAACAGTGTACTTTTTTACTGTCTGAAGTGTCTTGGCTGACTTAAATCTTCATTAAAATGAAGGGAATTAATGTCGTGCTAGCTGGAGACTTAACCGTATGAGATTGTAAGATGGTAGAAGCAGTCTAAGTAAGACACTTGCAGCTTACCATGGCTGCAGGGAGTCGTGTCACAGAATTTGTGACAGATGTTGTTAGATCACCATAGGCTTTCTAGATTATCTGGACTGATTTGTTCAGGTCACCTGCTGGCCATGTGGAGGGGCAGATGAGACTATCTGAATAACTGGTACTGGGTGAAAGAGCTTTCCACGAGTACTTTCAGCAAATTACTTGAACATTTTGCATGGCCTGGAGATTGTAAATAAATTCAACAACCACACTGCTGCGTGGGAGTAAAAGTAATTGTTGATTGTTCATCTAATTTGACTTCTAATGGGTGATTTCTTGCATTTGGTTGGCTGGTTTTGGTTTTTCCTCCCTGGCATGTGTTACAGAATTAATCTTAAATCCAGGCTATTTTAAAGAGCAAAATTTCTGATTTCTTAGCTGTTTCATGGGAAAATGGAGATTTACTTGGCTGGCAGTATGATTTTTAGCAGATTGGCTGGTTCTGGCAGTTTGATTTTGCACAACTGGTTGGAGAAAGATTATCTTGGAAAAAACTGATGTGCTACAGAGCCAGCTGAGCAAAGTGTGTATCACTCATTTTTGACATATTGTTCATGCAGATCTCTTAGTGCAAATCTTCCCTGACTGTCACCTGCAGAACAAGTTACCTGTAAGTGGAAGCATGGCAGGAGCTCACCTTGTTATCTTGCTTGCTTCATTGCAGTTCTTCTGGTTTCTGAACTGGAGAGGTTAAGTGTTAGCATGAGCACGTGGGTCTTGGATATGATTGGCCACTGTCCCTTCTGTACCTTTAATTCTGTGCCAAGCCTTTGTTTTGGTTATCTCCTTTATGGAGTATGAATTTCCTTGTAGCATAGTGTTTGAGAATACCATTTTACTTTGTTGTCTTCCAAATGTCCTTCTCTAGTGAACAAACCTACCACTGTACAGGGAGCTGGATAGCTTTAAAGATACAGAACAGTGTTTTATCTGACTCCATTATCTGCCCTGGAAAGTCAGAGCTCTGTTTACTGAAAACACACAGAGGAACTGAGCCCCTCCAGAGTTCCAGCAGCAGATGTGGACTTTGGGGTAACAGATAATTTGAGAACATATGCTGCTGAACTCTGAATGGAGAGGGTTGGGAAAGGGAAACCTACAACCCATGTCTATTAAGAAATGATACCTGATTCTTAGAATGGCAAAGTTTTTCTATGTGGAAAACCTGAAAACACTGATGACAAGATTCCCTGGGTTGCTAAGGTGCTGCACAAGTGCTTGTATGAATAGCTCCAACAGTTACAGCTGGGCTGCTGAGCTACCAAAAGCTGGAATTGGGGGAACTTGTGTGTGTGGAGCTACTGGAGAATGTTACTGTAAAAAATCTCACATTTTGCTTTATAAAGGAGCTTGAAGCATTTTTTTCGAAACAACTTCCCCACCCTCCCCCCCAAAACTAACCAAACTCAAAATGTATTATTCTGAAAAGTAGGTAACTTAATGTGTAGATAAGATTCTTGAGTTATCTCCATCATACCTCTGTGCTCGGATGATCTGGCTCCAAAGGAGTTGGTGAACTAACTTAACAGCTCACTGCAGCTGAAAGGAGTTTCTGTTCCCATTACTGATCTTGTGCCAGAACTGCTGTGCATCAGGCCCCTGCAGAAGCCCTTTAGCCTCACTAATATGGCCATGTTACTGAGTTAAAGCAGCTCACAGAAGACTCTGACAAGTTCCAGATCCAGTGTTGAGGGATGAATGTGACTGAGAGCAGAGGAGGAATAAATGGCAAGGAGGTAGCAGGGAGAGACACCTCTCTCCTTTCCCTTTTATTGTCATCTGCTGCTTGGCAAGCTGCAGATGTAGGCTTCTGAGAACCTGAAAACATACCCTGTCCTCTCGTAACATCCTTTGCTTCAAAACTCCGTTTGTTAGCAATGCTTTACCGTGCCCATAACATAAACACTGACACCCAGATGCTATGAGAAATCACAATCATGCACACCAGAACTCCCCAGGACAAAAATAAATCTACATTTAGGTCAAACAGGACTCCTGATGCTTGAATTATGTGGGCTGGGACAGAATTTACCAGGCTGACCCCTTTCCAGACTAACGGTGTCTCTGAAAGGAGCAGGCTGTGCAACATAATTTACTGATGAGGAGAAATAAATACAAAAGCAAGCAAAACCAAACAGTTATGACTCACAGCACATGTTTTCTTCTCTCCCTGTCAGTGTGAGGGCTTCACTGTTGAGTACAGCTGCATACAGCACAGTAAATCTAACCAGAAAACAGACATCAAATGCTAAACTTCACACTGTGGAATATGACATAACTATGTCATGATCCTTGTGTATCAGTCCTTGGCTGCATTTCAGTTTGTCAGGGAATCATGGAGAGTGTAGTATTGCCCTCCAAGTTCACTACTGTGAGGAGAGATGCAGTACTTCATCACTTAATATCATTGTCCACTTCACTGTTTGGAAGGGCTGGATGTGAATTGCTTCAAGAGGCCATCAGAGAAAACCTTCATGGGTTTTTCTCTGGCTTCTTCAGCTTCCCAAGATAGCCTTTTCAGGAAAAAGTAGAAATTATGTGCTTAGAGATACAAAACAACAACAAAAAACCCATGGGAAGACATCATTGTAGTTCCCTGGCTAGTGATATGATGGTGTTTGTCTTAAGTTTTATGCTAGTGAAGTAGCTCTGTGATTGTGAACTCTCTTCCCCATCTATATTTTGTTTGGTCCCTCCCTGACAAAAATTAACCTTAACTCAAAGTTCCATGCTTAGACTTGGATTGATGACCTTATGAATTTGCAAGACAAATTTATAGACAAATGTCCAATCATGCAGTTTTAATAACTTCTGCTCAGGAGGAACTTCCAAGTAGTCTTGTTTGTAACTTCTTCTTCTTTGATATTGTGGCTACTCTCTAATGATCAGTGTTTGGAAATAGTAGAAATAGTCTGAACATAGCAGCATGAGGAAGTATAATGATCAAATTACCTGCTTTCATCAGTTACAAACATTTTACCAGGAGGTCATTAATATCCTTAGAGTCACAGTTCAAGTAGATCACAATTTACAGTATTTTTTTCTGGTGTTGGATGGAATTTTTTGTTTTCAGGATTTCCTCCTATCACACCTGATGAAGAATTGGCTTTCTCTGGCTGCCTCAAATCTCATTTCACCTTCCCAAGGACCTCAGATCAGTTTACAAAGCTTTCAAAGAATGTAATAGTGGATTTAAAGAGTTTCTTAAGTCATGCTTCTGTTGAGCAGCCTCTACAAAATAAGGTAGAGGCAAATGCATTTTGATTTTCCAACAAGCAGCAATTCAGGCACAGGCTGGTAATAGACTTCAGGCTTCTTTTCTCTCTTCCCCCATCCCCTTCAAAATACAGTCTGTCAGCACAGTTATTTTATTGAGGGGTTTACTATCTGTTAGCTATTAAATTGCAACTGGTTTCAAGATCATAGCACGGGTTGTTGAACTCCTAAAGCAAGAAGCTCTGGTGTTGACATGGTGGTGGCACTGTTTGTTTCATGCATAAAACTGGAATCAGCTATTGCAATATGAGTTTATTATTTAAAAAGTACCTGTGGTACCTCTCATACCATTCCCAGGAGAAATGTGCTCTGTGTCTAGCAGGGCTTGAGAGCATGAGGACAGGTGATGCTGACAGAGCAGCACTGGCTTTACTGTTACCTGATCTATTACTGTGGTTGCACATCATGTTCCTCTCTTGCTGATGTCTTTATTTTATGCTTCCCCTCATGAGTATAGAAAAATAGATGTGTGTGTGGAAGAAAATACTTCCTTTGGACTTGCTTTTAAATAAGGGTAACAAAACAGATTTATGGGCATGTTTTGCACGTGAGGAAAGATGTCTGAGATCACATTGCTAATGAAATGGGCTGGTGATGCATGGCAGGAGAGATAGGATCTCAGTTACCTTAATGTCCATCTAAAGTGGCTCATGCAGGGTTTTCTTTGATATTCTAGGGAAGTAATAAGTGACTTGATTATTTTGTCCCTGTTCGTGTTACTTATTTTAAACTTAAATCTCCAGTCTGTTTTAACCACTGTTAGTTACTCAGATGCCACGTGCTGGCTTTTGAAACTTTAATTAAATAACATTAATTTTTGTTAATGATTCTTCATTTCATTGAAAATCAGCTAAATAAATGAGCTGTGCCTCAGGGCTGGGCTTTTGTAACTTGGGCTGCAGTTCCATGTGTAGTGAGGAGAAATGAGGGCAGGTTTGATTCCTGTTGGGAGCCTGGCTGGCAGCTTGGGGCTAGTGTCAAAAAGCTGTCCTCCCTGTGTCAGATCCTTAAATGAGGGGTTTGGGATTTGTATCCTCAGCATGTCACTGTTATTGCTTTGTTGCTATGATACAATACTTCCTCATGCTGTAGAATATTAGATCTGAGCTGAAATGTTACGTAACTCACAAATGTTTTTACAGCTGATGTTCATTATTTTGCAGTGCAACAGTTCACCTCTTTGTGGTTATCTGAGTGCAGTAAGCATCTTGCAAGATTTTTATTGGAGAGAAAAATGATTGAAATTGCAGAATGAACCTTCAAAAAGTCTGAATTGTTCTTTTACTGCTGTTTTTTTCAAAAGCTCCCTGAAGTTGTTCTGCTCAGTTAATAGGATCATAACTGTCTGCTGGGGAAAGGGAATACAGTGCAGTGTCCTGGTGTTGAGCCTTTCAGGGCAGAGCAAGCAGCTGGGATGACACTGGAGGAGTTTCAGTCCATTTTACCAATTACTTTTTGCTTATGGAAACGAAAAAATTCAGTTAATTACTGAGTATGAAAACCACTGTTGACTGTTGTTGTTCCAGCCACTAAATGGATAGTGTTTTGGTAAGAAACTCGAAGAACTGGCAATATCAGAGTATTTGAGTTGTTAAACTTCCAAACTGAAGTTTGCTTAATTAGAATAAATCAAAACTAATAAAGAGAAGCAGGAGATCTCTTGATTTGTTAATATTTTCAAGTGAGACTTGCCAGTAGTCTGTGTTCCAAGGCAGTTGCCTATTTCTTGTCTTGATAATATTCTCAGCAGTGCTAATATCAATGCTGCAGTGAATGAATGAAGCCAAGGGACTATAGACAGGTCTTGAAAATTATTCAGAACATTCCTTATTTGCAGATAAAATTGGAAATATACATTTTTTTGACCAGTCAAATGAAATCCCAACTGATTGATGGAAGGATGAGTTGTCACTGTAATGGCTTAGAACCCCAAGAACCATGTAAAAACAAGAATGAAAGGCACATTAAGCCAATGTTTCAGTGAAAACCATGGCTGCTTTCGTTGTGATTGTGCAATTCTTGAACAGTTACAATATTTTAAGGGTGTATGACATTTTTTGAAGTGCACTGTACTTAATCCATCGTTTTTAGAGCTCATGTGAAGTACTGATGGAGGAATTTTTATCACCTTAAAGAGAAACTGCACTCTTAAAATGAAAAAACCAAGTCATAGCTAAACGTGTTGTCTTGATAGACCAAAAAAGCTGGAAAACCTTACGTGGCTAAGCTTGTAATAAATCATTTAGACCAAAGCATAAAAATCAAGATTAATCCTTTTGAAATATTGGAGTTGCTTCTTAAGAGAAACAGTCCTCACATGATGTCAAAAGTATGTCAAGAATTTTACATTGGGGTAAAAAGACAAGGTTCCTTCAAAGCAGATTTGACAGCTTTTAAGCAGGTTATATAATAAGGGATTAGGGAACAGAATGAGACAAATCGGATGAATGGAAGGCTAGCATGATGCTCTGCTTCTGTACAGGACTTCTGCTGAGGGACAGTTGGTGCTTGCTTATTTCTGTGTATTTCAAACAAAGTTAATTCAGGAACTCAATTTGTGTGTTAAAAAAAAAAATAAATTAACATATGGCAGTAAAGATATTTTCTTGTATGAAACACAGTTTGTGTCTTTATTGTAACATGCCTGAACAGGTATTCTCAGTTTTGACAGTATTGCTTGTGAATTTGCTGGCTATAAAGCTAACTCTTCCCCATAAAAAAACCCCAACCCTGATAGCTATGCAAATATCAGCCATAAAAATAGAAATCCTGAGGTTCCTTCTATAGACTTAAGTGTCAGTTTTGTTTTGTGTTTTTCTCCCTTTTCCAGATGCCACCTTCAATGAACAGCAAGATCTATTCTGTCAGAAGTTGCAGCAGTGTTGTGTACTCTTTGACTTCATGGACTCTGTTTCAGACCTGAAAAGCAAAGAAATTAAGAGAGCAACACTGAATGAACTGGTTGAATATGTTTCAACAAACCGTGGAGTGATTGTTGAATCAGCTTATGCTGACATAGTGAAAATGGTAAGTAGAATGCTTTTAACAAAATAAATGAATCTGTTTCCAACTCTAATTTTTCAACTCAGACCTGCCCTTGGTTATTCTACCCATACAATACAATATAATTAGTAACTTGGCTTATAAGATTGTTTAGAAAACTAGTAAAAACAACCAACCAACTTGTGTTAATGATGAGCTGAAATATGATGCATTCAGGTTAATTAAGATGAAAGCACTGGTATACTGCAGAGGCTTGCAGTCTGGGGAAGCTTTGAAGCTGTTCCCATTCAGAAAATGGCAACGTTTTGGTTCTGCCTGGTTTTGTTTATTTAAGAATGGTAGTGGGGTGATGAGCTAAGTTTTTTCTGGTTGGTGGAGTGAATAGAAGGACTCACTGGTGTAAGAAAGCAGCTCTACTTTGTAAATACATGATGTGGCTGTTTGTTACTGTTTTGCCCTTGGAGAGCTGGGCTAGAGTCCTCAAAGTTGTTTGTGAGTTGTAAACCATGGCATGACTTGTAGTGTGCAATTGCTTGTTGAATAAGCACCAGAGTATTTGTGCTCATTGTCTGCTGCCTCCCCCAGGTTTTTATAAAGCAGTTTTCAACACTATGTAAGTGATGTTTTAGAGATGCCCATACTGGGTGTACAGGGAACCCAGCTGAAGGACATTTGACAATAATCAGAAATATTTATCAATTGCTTTTTGTAGAAAATGGAAAAGGTTTGATTTTGCTTTAGTTTGTTTGGGTTGGGGTTTTTTTTTTGTCGTTGTGCTTGTCAAAAAAGTGTTTTGGTTTGGTGCCTGTGAATTTAGACTGCTGGTTCTCTAAACTCCAGCTAAGTTTATGTAGGCACAGGTCTGAATGGAAAAGTAGCTTCTGCAAATGTAAGCAGACTAGTCCAAACACATGGCCTGTGAATTCTGAAGTTTTCTATACAGTGAAAGCTGTTCTTTCTGAAGGCTTTGTTTGTTTGTTGGAAGTTGTGTGGGTAGTTTTTTGTTTGGTTGGGTTTGGTTTTTTTTTTTCATGTGTTTGTTTTCTGTGAGCTGCTGATCTGGAAGATCAGATCTTTAATATCAATAAGCATAGCAATTGTGCTGTTACACTGAAGGACTGTGATTATTTGAAACCCTTTGAATCATTTTCACCATGTGCTTGTTCTGTTTTACACAAGACCAAGGATATGGGGAATATGGGGTGGGGGGATGTTTGTATAGTTTTCTTTTTAGTGGATCTAAATGTGTTTTACACAAGAAGAGAAGGGACAGAGCATGTTTACTACTACTTTGGCTTTTCTCTTTTTTTCTGCTGGTGGCAACAAGCTTGAGTCCTTGCAATATTTCCTTACTCTGTATGCCCTCTATAGCCTCTTCCTTGAAGAAAGAGTATACTAACTAGCCTGTCATATTTGTTGAAGGAAGACTTTCTTTTATATTGGGGTTGTTTTCTTTTCTTGGAGATAAGGTGGTGTCGAGCTGTTCTTTTTGAGGTCATTGTTACTGTGCAAATGATGAGTTTTGTGGCTGCTTGTGTTTCCTTCCATGACAAATTTCCATCTCTTTTTCTCCCCTAAAATGAGAGAAAATGAAGAAGGCCTTAAATGCTCAGTGTGAGCTTTTTCAGAGCTTGAGACAAAAGATCCCTCCAAGCCTGAAAAGTATTTCTAGTCTCCTTGGCAACTGGCAGCAGAAAGGTCTTTGCTGTGAATTAGGACGAAGCTCAGAAAGAACTCTGGATGGTCCTTCCAAACAACATGTGTGTCAGGCTTGAGGCCTTTCTTTGTAGCAAAACTTCTCTAAAATTTAAACATTTTATTTTAATTTTTTCTTTACACTGTTTGCTGTAACCACATTAAAAGAAAAAGCATTTTGAGTTTTTTGCAGAATTTGAAAGATATGGGGTTTTTTTTGGGACACACACACAAAAAATCAAGCAGAAATTAGCCTTAATGAAACCCCTCTGACTGGTAGTAAAGGATGAGCAGGCTACAGAAATTCCCTGAGAAAAGCCACAGTGGCATCAGTGACAGAAGTGGAGCCAGTTTCTTTCCAAAGCCCCTTTTTTTTCCATAGGCCTGGGATACCTTTCCTTCAGCTTGCAGAGGAATCTGCCCAGTTTCCCTTTCCTTGGGATGTGTACAGTAAGGGACTTGTGGTTGCTTGGGTTGGGTTGGTTTTGTGTTAATAAAATATAATTGCTGTATCTTAATACCTTAACATCTACATTCATCGTGTGAGGTGTCACTTTTACAAAACTTTCTGAGATTTCATTTAGAAAATTAATGTTCAGTTCCTCTGGAAATTATTTACCTTTTTATGAGAAGTATTTCTCGAGTCCCAGTTTGTGAATAAGGCCTCCCTTTTAATGGAAAAGAGATATTTTAAATAGTACAAGAGAATATGGAAAATAATTTGCCTACAGCTAAAACAATGGGGATTTTAAGCACATTTTCCATCAGTACTATTAGCAAGACATTAGAGATAAGCAAATGAGACAGGAAACAAAAGTATTTCAAACATAATGAAGTAAATTAATTATTTGGAGAGACAGGCTAGTACATAAAAATAGTACACAGCTTATTCTAAGTGTCATGTTCTCAGGAGAACAGCAATGCTCTTACAACTGCCAAATACTCTGAAAATGGTAACATCAGTTTTCAAAAGCTCTGGCTGAGAGGTTTGCTGTTGTTCTAGTACAGATATCTATTTGGAAGTCAGTACCTTTGTTTTGGACTTGGAAGTTTTTGTATCCTGTACCCTGAGGATCTGTAATAAAGGGATAACTGGTTCAGTTCAGCAAGATGCATCTAGAAAGAAAAGGATTCATTTTCAAGACCTATAACCAGAAGCCTTGTCAGCAAAGGTAGAGAAGGCTTTTTGGGACACCAATTTGTATGTTGCATTTTTTTTTTTTCAATAGCTAATACAGTAGACAGTGTCAAATAACAGAACCAGCATTGTAGTCCTGGTTTTGGGCCTGGTTAAAATTCACAATCTCTGCCTCCTTTTCTCCCCTGGAGCCAGTTTTTTGTGCTCCATAACCCCAAGTGTCTTGTGTTTACAACATGAAAAAGCAACTCTGCTGTTTGGTTTGGGTTTGGGTGCTTTGTCCTGCTGTACAGCCTTGGAAACTGCCATGGTGCCCATCCTTAAAGAGAACACTGGCACCTTCTGCTCAGCCCCTGCAGCTCTGCCCTCTGCCACAGTGCCAGGATGGAGAATGAAGAGCCTCAGGAGGAGATGAAAAGTCAGTTTATGCAATAGCTTTATATCTGGTGTCATCAGACAGCAGATTCTTCTGTGCAGAGTCAGCTGGGTGACTCCAGGACCTTTTAAAGCCCTTTTGCAAGATTCTTCAAACACCTTGGAGACTCCCTTCAGACAACTTGGAGACTCCCTTCAAACACCATGGAGGCTCAGTTCAAACACCTTGGAGACTTCCTTCAGACAACTTGGAGACTCCCTTCAAGCTCCTTGGAGACTCCCTTCAAGCTCCTTGGAGACTCCCTTCAAGCTCCTTGGAGACTCCCTTCAAACCCCTTGGAGACTCCCTTCAAAAAATTGGAGACTCAGTTCAAACCCCTTGGAGACTCCCTGGGAGCTGTGCAGTAGTGT
>JAOEGS010002776.1:24183-39190 GCA_025447755.1 Corythornis vintsioides | reverse complement strand
CTCCCTTCAAGCTCCTTGGAGACTCCCTTCAAGCTCCTTGGAGACTCCCTTCAAGCTCCTTGGAGACTCCCTTCAAAAAATTGGAGACTCAGTTCAAACCCCTTGGAGACTCCCTGGGAGCTGTGCAGTAGTGTTTGCTGCAGACAAACATTTTCTGTTGTGTTTAGTAGGATGGAGTGATCAGCAGCTGTTTGAAACACATTTGTTTGAAAAGGCTGGAGAATTTGAAAGATGATTGGAAAAGTTGGGCTAAATGTGTTCTGGAAAAAAAAAACCAGTAGGAAATGTGAAATTGAAATGAACTTGATCTAATATATTACATTTGGCAGAAGATATTACAAATTGATTTGATATTTTCTATATCACACCTAAAGTAACTGAGTTTCTTAGTATTTTCACTGTTAAATCCAGAAGTTAACATTGTATTGTATTGTACAGAAATGCATTGTTATGTATTTCTGACTGGCCAAAACCTTGAAACCTCTTGAAATTGCAGATGAAAAATCTTAAACAGTTCTTCATCTCTTACTTGAAGGTGAGAAATATCTTGAAATCAAGTTAGTGAAGAACTCTAAAGTTACTGTCTGCCTTACATGTGAAGAGAGTTATGTTTAAATCATAATTGATTCATCCTACTTTATTTGTTGATAATATAAACTTCAGATCTTGGAGTCACATAGTTGAAAATAGGTCTTCATAAGGATAAACTAAAATTTTCTCTGAAACCATGAAAGTTAAAAAAAAGATTAATATGACTGTGTCTAGCTACAAACTGGCAAGCCAGTTAAGACAAAAGTTACCTTATTATTTTCATTGGCCTGTTGCAGACTTTTGGCTGTTTGGATTTAATGACATTGAAAAACAAATGATATTTTTTAAATATTTATTTAATTTTTAAATTTATTTTTCCTTTTTGTTGTTGTTTCATGTAGTTGTAGGATAAAAGCAGTACCTTGTTGAGTGTGATCTGTGGAAACATTAACCAAAATGGCACAAAGGATTTTATTTCTTTTTATCTTGCAGATTAGTTCTAATATTTTCAGAACACTTCCACCTAGTGATAACCCAGATTTTGATCCAGAAGAAGATGAACCAACTCTTGAAGCCTCATGGCCCCACATACAGGTATGGGATTTGTTTATTTTCAGGCCTCTTTGTAAGGCAAGACCTGTCAATGGATACTTCAGCAATTTTGTGCCTTTGCTAAGAATGTCAAAATTGCTTTTATAATACAGTGGAGTTTTTATACTTGGAAGGGGGAAAAAATTGCTCCTTTTCTTAATGTCCTTAAATAAGGGGAGAATGTAAGTCTTCCAAGTTGCTGAGATATATTTTTGTGATTTGTGTTAAAATGGCAGGACTGCACTGTTGAAGTGTGGCATATGTGTGTCTTAATTACCTAAAATACCCATCTATTTTTACATCTTTTACATAAGAGGTTTGTTTTCTGCACTTGAGCAACTTTTTTGTACAATATCAATAAAATACAAGTGAATGTTAACACTTGGGTTTCGTGTGACAGTAAAAGTGAGTCGATTTGCCTTTTGAGAAGGAAATAGATATTGCCTCATTCTTCCCACCCTCTTCCCTCCCTTCATGCAAAAAAGTGACAATCTAGGAATTGTTTGGGAACAGTTGCTTAATTATTCTATTGTTGCCCTCCTGTGCCAATCTCGTGGGGTTTCTAGCATTGCTGTAGCAATCACGTGGTTGACTTGCAACAGGGCTGAATATTTGTTTTGAATTAACTGTTAAAAGCTTAACAAATGGAAAGAACCTATAATCATGCAACTTCCTATCTAGTAGCTTCTTGCTGATTCTTTTCAGCAGTAGGATCTGTTAAATAAAAATCACATAGCAACTCCTAGTAGTGAGTAGGTGAACAGGTACTGCACGTTTCATCAGGGTGAGTGTGCAAGGACTATGCAAATCTCTCTTACAGCCAGATGCTTCTACTACTGACTGCAGAGTGCCCCTGTGTCTCAGGAGTAAAATCTGTAAATGTTAGCTCAGTTCACTTCAGGTCATGAGTAAAATGTGGTTCTTTTTATAGAAAAAGACTTGTGGTTTCTGTGACCAGTTCACTTCTGTTTTAGGCTTGTCTAAGATAAATTGAAACTGGTTTCGAGCCTGTGGTATTACTTGAAGTTTTATCAGCTTTTTCCTTTGCCTTTTTCTAAATAGATTTTGGCCAGGCTGTCTGATTATTGATTATGGATTTCCCTCTTCTGCATCAGTTATTCATCCCACCCTTGGAATAGATTGCTCATTGCAGCATAATGGAAACAGATTTTTCCTCTCCTTTATTTTAAAGTTCATATGCAACTGGATGTCAGAAGACAGAGTTTGGTAACTTAGTTAATTGCCCTTCAGGAGCACAGAGCTGCTGGAAGCATCAAGTTCTGTTTATGGAGGAAGGGGGTGTGTACACCCATTCCCCTGCTCCGTATCAAAACTCATTATTAGTTTTGGTTTGTAGTCTAAAGGCTGCCTGGGGGAGTGGGTGGATATTTTGCTGGCTGTGATTTCTGATTGCTCAGTTACAAACAAATTGAGCATTTCTGTCCTGATCTGGCAGTTAGGTAGTCAGTTTTCTGGGGAAAAAAACCCAATAATCTTCTGAATCTCTTCCCTGATTGAATCTGTTGGCATTTGTCTGTAAAAATAACATCATAGATAATGGCTTAGTAAGCTGGCAGTGTACTGGATCACCAGGACAATGATACCACTTGAAAAACATTGCTTTAAAGCAGTACTCTGGATGGTTTGTAACAGCCAAACTAGGTTGAACAGGTTGGCATTAAAGCCACTGTGGATTTTGAAGCTTGAGGAGTTAGAGCTGGTGGATGTGGTATCTTAAAGAAGTAATATTTTAGTGATCTCTGCATGAAAGAAGATTGAATCACCAAAGTATTTCATAGTTCTTTGACCCAAGCAGGCCAATTTTGAGAACAAAAGCAAATATATCCAACAGTTCTCCCCTGATTTAGTGTTTTCAGCTGTAATGCTTCAGTTAAATTCAAGAAAGTTGAGCATACTGGTCTCTTTAGATAGGAGTTGCAGGTGTCTGTTGTGGGTAGAGTCCATTCTTGTTCCCCTAATTGAGAGTTGTTGTTATGCCTCCAACTTTGCAAACATGAGAGTGAAGGAGAAGGGAGAGGCTGACTACCCAGAAAGGACCATTGTAGTTTGCTTCTTGAAATGCCTTGGTTAAAGCTTCATGAATTGTGATGTTTTGTTTTCTTGGTTTTGGGTCATTTGGGGGTTGGTTTTTTTTGATAGATGGTTTTGTTTTGTTTGTTTTTTCCCCCAGTGGTAGCTTCCAATATTGTGTGATCACCTAAGCAGCAATCACACACACAATGGTTATTCTTTGTTGTGGTCACTGACAGAAATATTTAATATAGGAACTTATAAGAGAGATATTAATTTTATTACAGAAATACTTAATATAGGAATTTATTACAGAGATATTTAATGACATTTAATTCCAAAATTAATCCCTATGAAGGCTCCCTGCAGCCATATGTTTCCCATTTCAATAAAAACCACTTAGCAATGTATCTAGTTTCTAGCTTGAAAAGATAGAAGAATCATCAAATGGCTTTGGTTGGAAGGTCACCTAGTTCAACCCCCTGCAGTGAGCCAGGAACATCTTCACCTTGCTCAGAGCCCCATCCATTCTGGGGATGGGACATCTACCATTTCTCTGGGCAACCTGTTCCACTGTTTCATCACCCTCATGGCAAAAATTAGTTCCTTGTATCTAGTTTAAATCTACACCCTTTTCATTTAAAGCCACAACCCTTTGACCTGTACCAGGAGGCCCAGCTTGAAGTGTCAAGCACTTCTCAAGTGAACTTCATCATGATAATTATGGCTTACTCTTGTGTTGGCTGTTAAATGCTCACAGTGGTAACAGGAATGCAGCCTGTGACTGTGACCAGTGCTCTTGTGTGGGTTTTACTTAGCACTCTGCTCAGTGATGGCTTTTTGTAGCTCAATTGCATTTTAGTACCATCACTCAGCAGTTGTTTAACTACCAGGGAGTTAAGAAAGAGGCATTGAAGACATAAGCAGCCATGAATGTATTTAAATGGAAGACACCTTTCCCCTCAATTTGTAGTTGAGAATGTCTTCTGTATTTTATACATCTGCCATTATTATAGAAGTACAATATTTTGTGTCTTGGACTTCTGATAAACCCCAAAGTATGGGACTTATGCTCTGTCTTCTTCATACCTCTCTTTGCTACCTCAGGCCCTCACTAGCTCTAGCTCCTGCTTGGTTTTCCATCTGAGGGTGTTGTGGTATCTTAGTGAACTTGAATTCAATAGAAATAATACACTACAAAACATCAAGGATGTTGAAGATAAATCTGCAGAGGTTCTGGTGAATTGAGTGTCCAGGGTACAGAAACCTGCTGTTAAGCCAAATTCTAAGGTTTCTGCATATTCATTCTGGGGCTGTTTAGTCTTGAGAGGGGACCTTATTAATGTCTATAAATATCTGCAGGGTGGGTGTCAAATGGAAGGGGCCAATCTCTTTTCTGTAGTGCCCAGCAACAGGACAAGGAACCATGGCTATAAAGTGGAGCAGAGAAGGTTCCACCTCCACATGAGGAACTTCTTTCCTGTGAGGGTGACACAGGGTGAGCCCTGGCACAGGCTGCCCAGAGAGGTTGTGGAATCACCTTCTCCAGTGGCTTTCAAACCCATCTGGATCTGTGGCCTGCCCTGGGGGATCCTGCTGTGGCAGGGGGGTTGGACTTGATCATCTCTACAGATCCCTTCCAACCCCTAACATTCTGTGATTTATTCCACTTTTTCATAGGACTTTTATTTTTGGAGTTTGCAGCTGGAACTTAATTTCAGGAACACTTAGTTAGCAGATGTTTCTTCATCTATTTAAGGAATTATTTGATGTTAGAGCACTTCATTTTACCCACAGTGTTGCTAAGTGTTTAACTTATTCCTACATAATAAATTCTTAATATAGTAGGAAATGTGAATATATGTAATACTTAGAATTTGCTTTTTGTCCAATAGTGGCACTTTAGAATATTTATTAATTTTTAACTCTTTTGGGAATTGGTCTTCATGATACTTTAATTATTTCAGTAAATTCTGATAGAGGCTGTGATCACACAGTTGATATGTTAGACATCAGCTTCCATTTGTACCTTTGAAACATGGAAATAGAACTTAGTGGCCTGGTTGGGGCTGAGTTGTGGTGTACTTACTAACTTAAACATTTTCATTTCAATGTTTATAGTTGGTGTATGAATTTTTCCTGAGGTTTTTGGAGAGCCCAGATTTTCAGCCTAGCATTGCAAAGAGATATATTGACCAGAAATTTGTACAGCAGGTAAGTAGTTTTCCCACCCTTGGATTTAATCATCACCTCTCAAGCTTAATTAATCAGGTGACTGCACAGCAAAGGAGAATATTAAAGGTTTCATATTCACACAGGGTTAAATTTTAGTAGTTTGAACATTTCTTTCTGCCAAACACTAAATAAGTAGCACATCCTACCACACAGACTACATGTAATTATTATAAGTTCAAAAACACTTTGTTTTCAACCTCAGGGCTTTGCAATGCAAGCTTCTTGTCATCTGTAAATTCAAGTGGTGCTTTTAATGATTTTTAACTTTCAGTCAAATCAACAATGTTTAAAAATAAAAAGTGCTTTTACATTTCACAGATTTAGCATGGGAAAACATTTTTCCTGTAAAGAGTTGTGTGCTTACTCTACATGAAATGCATTCCATAAGTTATGACTAGATGATGGCACTGTCTTTACTGTAATGTGTTAACCACAGGAAAAAAAAAAAAATCAAATAAGAAAGTGCACAGGAACATCACACTTAACCATGGTAACTTTGAACAAGAAAGTGAAGTGAGATTTCTTACCTAATGTATCTTCTCAAGGCATTAGGATGTAGAATACCTAGCAATTTTTGTTCAGGGTGAGCTCACTGGGGATTATTTATTTTTTTTTAACATGTCAAAATGCTTCTTTGTCAAGGAAAAGCTTAGTGTCTTTAAGAGTGAGTGCTGGCAGACCATCACACTTCAGCAATGACAAGTAAAAACCTAGATGGACACTTTCCCTCCCCACCTCCAGTGACTGCAGTTAAATTCCACTTGTTTGGTTTTACTGCTCTTTCTTAGAGGTTTTTCCTTCTTCTCTCTTTTATTTGACTTTCCAACAAAATGTAGGCTTCAGGCTACATAAATAATTAATATTAATATATAATTAATAAATAATTGCATATCTGATGCTTATTTTATGCCACCCTCCCTAGTAAATTCCTTAATTGTGAAATTTCTTTGATAGGAGTGATTTTCCTTAATCTTCAAGACATAAGTAGCTCTTTGATATGGGCAGTACAGGATTTTAATGAAGAAACTTTAAATTTCTGGCACAGATCTGATTAATTCTGATTTCTTAAAGACCAAGTGTAAACCACTTACGTAAGGTTTGATAATTTCAATTAAAAAAATCAGCTTTATTAAAAGGGGATGTAGAAAATCTTTGAACACACAGCAGTTAGAGACATAACAAAAGTCATTTGAAAGTAGTTAATTTCCATTTCTTTTTACAAGTTGTTGGAGCTCTTTGATAGTGAAGACCCTCGAGAACGTGATTTCCTAAAGACTGTTCTTCATAGAATTTATGGAAAATTCCTTGGTCTGAGAGCATTCATCAGGAAACAAATTAACAACATTTTCCTCAGGTATGCTCTGTGGTAGAGGATCATTTTCTTTTGCCTTCAGTCAGGGTCTGCTGACTCTATTTATTTAATTTATTCTCAAATTTTTATTTAATTTATTCTCAAAATTAAAGAGCTGGTTTGGGTCTGTGATCTGCCTTTCAAATTTGAAATATTTGAAATAAATATTTGAAATTTAAATATTTTAAGCTTATTAAAAGTCATTTCTTTGGAATCCCTGATCCTCTGTTTTGGTTTCTGATGGTTGTCTTTTCATAACAGGTTTATCTATGAAACAGAGCACTTCAATGGTGTTGCTGAACTGCTTGAGATTTTAGGAAGGTAAGTTTGATGTGACATAGGAAAACTAGAAATGTTATTGTGGGTGTTTGCTTCAGTTTTCTTGCTTTGGGAATGGATGGGGGGAAGGAATGATTGCTGTAATGACTGATGAGGTGCAGTCAGTTATATAATCTAATACTGCCTGGCTTACCATGTGAATATCAAATTAGGTTTTATAGGAGACATTTCTTCAGTGCAAGTTTTAAAGATAACTGGCAAAATATTTCTCAAGGGTCCTCATTTGTTAGGAATATCTACTCTCATTTATCTGATATCTGATAGATGACTTGTTCTTTGATTCAGAAAATGAATGTTAACTTCTGCCCTCATGCTGAATGAAATGCTTTGATCTTCAGCAGGCTGGGGTTTTTTTTTTAATTGTATTCAGGAAAGCCTTGTGCTAGAGGTTGGGTTTTTTGTAGTGAGTTTTTGGTTGGTTTTGATTGGGTTTTTATGTGTTTTGAGGGGTTTTTTTAATATTCTTTCACTAATTTAATTGTTAACTTTGAAATTTTTTGAGGGAGTATTTTTTTCCCAAAACTTTTATAGTAGAAAACCTTATAAATATTACTGATCTACCTGAAAATCCAAACATTGTGGAGCTATTGCAGAATAAATTGTCATGAAAATCAAAGGGATACTGTTACTTTTCTCAGATTTACCTAAAATGGGGACACTTATGCACACACCCCTCTATCTGAAAGACTTTTCTGTTCTATGGCTCATTAATTCTTCAAAATAACACCAAATCAGTGTGCAGACTTAACTGGGTGAAATGATACTGGTGATAGTGGGTGAAATGGCTCATCTTGCTGGTGAATTTACAGTGATGAAGTTTCACAATCAGGCAGCAAGACTTCCTGTAGATGATCTTAATTAATGGAGGTCATGATGAAAATACTTCAGCTCATTTAATGAGTATTATTTGACTTCTACTGTGGGTCTCTGTGAGTCCTAGCAAGAGTCTAAATTCATGTGATACCAACATTATAAAGGTTGTGCATATATGTAGAGCTATTTTATGTCTTCAAAATAATCAGGTTTAGAAATTGAATCAGAAATGAAGTGTCTCTTGAATTTAAAGAAATTCTTGACTTTTTAGGAAAAAAAAAAATTATTTTTCACTAAAAATAAATCCTGCTTATTCCTGTTTTCAGTATTATCAATGGTTTTGCACTGCCCCTGAAAGCAGAACACAAACAGTTCCTTATGAAAGTTCTGATTCCCATGCATACTGCAAAGGGATTAGCTTTGTTTCATGCACAGGTAAGCTTTTGCCTATTTTTAGGAGTGGTGGGGTTTCTTTATATTGCATTTGAAACTAATGAAATTGAAAGCAGCATGTGTGATAATAACAATATTCCAAAATGGTTGCAAATTTAGTCACTGTTTTTTGTTGTTTGGTTTTTAAGATCTTACAAATCTCATGTCTAAATGTTAATTTTGAGATAATATTTAACATACCTTAACAGTGAAAGGATGTAACAGTGAGTCAAAGGGAATATTTTTTGCTTGTTAGTCTTGTCACACTTTAAGACTCCTTTAATCCTAGGACCACTTCCTTTGTGTCACCTAAATGCACTAAAGGCCAGGTACTTAATTCAGAAGTGCTTTTTTATTTCTAAAACCATAGCAGTGTTGGGGAGGGGAGAAGAATGTTGAATATAAATAGCAGAAATGTCTAGCATCTCTCTGGATCCAGTAGAAATTATGTAGATCCATGCCATGCTGTCAAAATGCTGTGGTTCTTGATTAGATTTCTGGTCTTACACTCAGCACAGATGTTCAGCTTTTTATTTGAGGAATAATTTTCCAGACATAAAGCTTGACTATTGAATACAGTTGATGCAAACTTGCAAGTAATTCTGCTGTGGCTTATTAAAAAAATAGCTTTGTTTCAACTGCTTTGTCACTAATACAGCTCCTTATAGATTGAGAAATGAGGCTCCAAATTAAATTATGAATATATAATCTACAAGCAGGATCAGGGCAAGAACTCAGTTAATTCCTAATTCTTATCTAATGTTTTAATGAAATTACTTGTCACTGTGGCTTTTGTGTAGGCAGGTGCATGGGGTGAATCAGTGATATGAAAGAGAGTATCTTGCTGACAGATCAGGAACAGCAAGTGACCTTTTTGTTTTGCTGTGGTATGATTAATCTGGTTCATCAGTACCTGAAAGGGTCCTATTAATTCAGCTGCACCCTGTACCTGAAAGCAGCATTTGTTTTGCTGACCAGGCTGCTCATCTATTGTTGGGTTTTTTTGTACAATAAAGCATTACTGTACAATATATAGAATGGGATTTCATGACATTAATGTGTGACATTTATTACTTTTTTGATTCTGCACATATACATCCTTTTTTCACCTCTTTACATAGGGGTAAAAGAAATAAATTAGACCTTTTGCAATTACAGCATTGTAATTAGCTGCTTTGGGATAAAAGCTTGAGAAAAAAAAAAAGAGAAAGGTAGTGCTTGAATTCCAGTACCATACATTGAAATGTACATGTAATGCATGTAAATAATTGTTAAATTTGCTTTGTATTGTGTGTTGACTTTGTAAAATGGATCTTAGTGGAGTCTAGGATTGAAATGAATTCAGTAATAAGATTATTGTATGGTTTTTGTACTGGACAGAAGTATGGTTGTTCAGTTACAACTCAGCTTCTGTGTGCAAAGTAACTAAATTAAAAGCAATTCTAAATTGACCTCAGGAGAGCCCTGTATACATCTCACTAGAGGCTGAGAGTGGGGTTGTTCCCCACTCAGTGCTCTGAAGTGCTTGTGTTATTTGTTGTGATTATTGCACCATCTTGCAATGTCTAAACAGTGTCTCTTTAAACTAAATAATCCTATACCTTACATTTTAGCTTGCCTATTGTGTTGTACAGTTCCTGGAGAAAGACACAACTTTAACAGAGCCTGTAAGTGGTTTTCAGTTTGATGTTTTTCTGGTTTTACTTTCAATTAAATTCAGTGTAAGTCATCAGAGCTGTGGAGCAGTTTTATCTGGGCTATCTTGAGCTCTCCATGAGCATGTTGGGTTTTTTAAGGTTTTGTTGGTTTGTTTTCAAAATAACAATTGATTTCAAATATTTCTAAGAAAAACCCATGTTTGAAAGGGCAGTTCTCTCTTAAACCAAGAACACACAAGTAAATAAAACTCTGAAGCACAGCTATCATGCAGATTACCTCGTATGAGAAAGCATGAACAACTTTATTCTCTCCTGGTAAGAACTAAAATTTCAATATTCTTTTGGTGCTGCTAGCTTGTGTCTAGCCACTGCATAAAGCTGAAATATTTTAGGGAATAAACAGTCCCAAAATAAAAGTTGGAAAGAAAAACAACCCTTTATTTAGCCACCAAGAACTCTGAAATTCCAAACGTGAGATGTTTGTTCCATCTCTTGTGTTCCTGGGGTGCCTCATGGCAGTTGCAGTGCAGGTGCTTCAGGCAGCAGTGGCTTTTGCCAGACAACCTCCCATGCTAGTCCCTGACAGCTCAGCTGGAAAGGGGTGTGCAGCACTTGGTGCAAGGGCTGTGGCAATGCCCATAAAGAAGAAGGTAGGCTCAGGGCAGGGCAGCACAGAAGCTGGTTGGGCAGTCAGAAATCTGCCTGGTAGGGGTTTGCTGATATTGAAATATTTTATCCCTTTTTGTGATGGAAAAAAATGAAGAGCTTGTGCAAAATCCAGGTTTTTCTATTAAAAAAACAACAAAAAATTATCTATATTGTTTCCACAAAGCTATTTTTCAGCAGTCTTTCAATGAGAAAGCATTTGATTTATTTATTTTTTTGGCTTTAGGTCAAGTAATATTTTAAGAAGTCCATCAGAAAGCTGTCTTTGAGTACCTTACTGTTATTTTTCTGGCAGGAATTGTCACTCAGGGTCAATTTGGAGGACATTCAGTCTGAGCTCTGGTAGCTATGGCAGTCTGCCTTAGGTCAGTCCTGATGCTGGCAGAGCTGACAGGAGCTGGTTGTTACCTAACCCTGCAGAGTGCAGTGACCTGGACCTCCAAAAAATCAGGCTGAACCTGCAGGCTTTGCATGGAAGAGAAGTTTTCTAGCAGGTGCCTACAGCTGAAAGTCACATTCATGGGAATTCTGTAGCTCAGGGAAGGATCTTAGAAGCTGTGTGTAGTGTGAGTAGCAAGATTTCAGCTCTGCAGTCACATTAACACTTCTTCAGATGAAAGCTTTGAACAGAAAAGCTCAAATAGCAATTTTTTAATAGGAGAGCAGAGTTCAGCTGGAAACTGATAGTATTTTGAAGGAGCAAGGAGTAGGTGTCTCCTTGAGGTCTAGGTTGTTCTACACAGAGCATGTTACTGCTCTGCAGGCTCTGTAGCAAAGCACATTGAACAGGCTTACAGGAACAGAGTGCTAGGAACTGGACTCTTCCAGTTAACTCCATTTCAGGCTTTAGAGACCAGTCTGGTCATGCCCCAGTTTGGGGTGTATAGTGGATTCTTCACAGTTTTTCTTTGGCTTGTCTGAATTCTTTTGGCTTACTTGCATTGTTGAGGGGCAAGGGGAGGTGTGGGTGGAATGAGCTGCTATTAGATTAGTTTCTTGTATGCTGCTGAACTTCTGTATTTTTAACTGAGTTACTGGCTAATTAACAGAAAATGGTCCTAGATTTAAAGCCTGTTTCCACAGCCTACTTTAAATTATGAATCTAGAAAAACAAATGTAATTAATTCATGCAAATCTCCCTCCTTGAGAGCTTGGAGAAGTGAGCTGCTGGATCAGGTAACTGCAGGGAAATGGGGGAACCTTATAATTCCTAGCTCCTCCCCATGCTGCCAGCACCTCATCTTCTGCTCTGCCCATGGAGGCAGCAAGGAGGCTGGGGCAGAACCAGCTGAGCTGCCTGGGGAGGTGGCAGAGTTGCCACTTGTGTGGGGCTGGACCTGCTCCTTCATCAGGTACTGATATTTCAGGTGTCTGCACCTTTCAGCCAGCTGGGGTGGAACTGTATGGTCGAGGCTCCCTCAGGAATTGCCTTCTTCCCTTGTCCCTTGCTTTGTTTCTGTGCATCTGAGCCCTGGAATTTCCCCCCTGCCCAAGGTTTCTGCATTTGCTCAGCATCATCTGAAGTGATGTTTAGTTTTGTACTAGCCAGATTTGCAAGTATCCTGGCACTTAAAATCATACTTACTTTTTGTCTGGAAAGTCACTTTTGATAGTGCACCTAGTTGTGAATAAAACAATCAACATAGCAAAACTCAAATGTTCAAGTTTTTCAGTTGGATATGGGTGTTGTTATGTCACAAAACCAGAGATTCTTTAACCAGAATGAAGGTTTGTTAAGACTGAGAATATTTTTGCTTCCAAAAGATACAGCTACAAGTGTTTTGGGTTTTTTTTTCCTTTTAACCAGCATTAATTTTGTAATTTAGATGCCATATCAGATGTTTGGTTCTGGGAAACAACCCTCCAGCCTTTGTTTGTTGTGTGTTCTCAGCTTCCTCCTGGGGGCTGTGTTTTCAAGTAAAGTTTCCCAAATATTTTTTGGGTTTGGTTGGTTATTTGTTTATTTGGTTTTTTTTGTGTTTTTTTTTTGTTTTGTCTTTTCCCCCATCCTTGTGTAAGGTAGTTTCCAATGTAGACACTGAAATAGAATTTCTCTGTAAGCTTACATCCTTTTTTTTCCTGCTGTTTCCAGTCTTTAACATTTCAGATTGCAGGCAGTGATGGAGGCCATGGCTCTGTATGTGCAGTCAGCACTGCCTCTTGGCCTTCAAAACTTGTTTTTTTGAGGCAGCACCTGCTACCTCAGAGTGTGGATGAGTAGAAGAGAAAAACTGTTCTGGGAAATCTAGTTCTAAGGGAGTTCACTTCATTTTTTGGTGCTTTGATGTTATCAGCATCCTATCAATATATGTACTGGGATGGGAGGGAAATGTGAATGGATAATCAAAGGCTTGTGAAGTGATAAGGGTCTAAATGATGATGATAGCCTAAAGAGGGTAAATATTTAAGTGAGACAGCACAGTATTTATTTTCAGTGCAACTCCATTTAGCTCTATTCAGTCTTCATTGAGCCTTTAGATAAGGAAAAGCAAACGAATACTTTTATTTAATCTTATAAAATATGTAATAGAATGTTGCTCTACTTTAACCTCTTTGTATTTTTACTACAGGTAATCAGAGGGCTGCTCAAATTTTGGCCAAAAACTTGCAGTCAGAAAGAGGTTGGTTCTCTCTCATTGTGGTGTCTGCTGTGATGGACCCATCAGTGTGGCAGGTTCACACACCTCACCTCTGCTGTGCTTCTCCTGCAGAAAACCTGCAGTTCTTGAGGCTTCTTGAGCATGCAGCTCAATGCAATTGTGTAATATGTCTGTTCCTACTGTGGTTTTACTGGCTTACAACTATATAGTGGAAGTTGTATTCTAATTAAAATCATTTTCTCAGGTGAGCAGTATTTTAGTTGGGATAGAGCAGGTTGGAGGTGGCAATCTGTGATGGGACACAGGCTTAGCCTCTGAGATACCCAGTGTGTGGTAAAGCATGCACATTCTTTTTCTGTAGCAGAGCAACTGGTTTGGGGCAATGATACTGGTTTCTTCTATGTACTTATAGAGTTTAAAAATCAGCAGTTTAGTTTAAGCCACCAGATTCCACCCCTGACAGCTCCTTAAAAGTGGGGTCCCATAACAGTGCTGTTTGTGTCAGTGGTGTGAAATCTGACTGTGCCACCACCCTAGTGTTCTGCTGGTTGGAATTTAAACCAGGAATTAACTATTGATCACTTCTGAAGTGACTGGGGAGGTCTGCTAATGCTAATTCATGCAGCCACCCTTGAAGAACTAAAATGCTGCAGTGGGTTTTTAACTGTAAAAATACATACTGTGCAGAAGCAGCTCTCTGAAGGGTTTAGAGCATTTTCCCAGAAGAAGCAATGGCAAGATGAGAGCTGAAGCTGCTGAGTGACTTCTTTCAGGCTGCAGAACCCCTGTGGGTGTCTGATGCTGTCTAGCTACAGCCAGCTTTCTTTGCAGGAGTCATGACTAATGCATAAGCTGTATTTTGTTTCTGTTTACATATAACCCATTCTCATGTTGTTTGATATATTTCTTTTCTACAAACAGGTAATGTTTTTAGGTGAAATTGAAGAAATCTTAGATGTAATAGAACCGACACAATTCAAAAAAATAGAAGAGCCTTTATTTAAGCAAATATCCAAGTGTGTGTCAAGTTCACATTTTCAGGTAAAAAAAACCAAACCCAAACCAACCAAACAACAAAACAGCAACAACAAAAACCCATCCAAACTTGTAGTCATTTTATTTAGTGGCAGTTGACCCCCAATCTTTGTGTTTCAGGTTGCAGAAAGAGCTTTGTACTTCTGGAATAATGAGTATATTCTTAGCCTGATTGAGGAGAACATTGATAAAATTCTACCAATTATGTTTGGCAGTTTATACAAGATCTCCAAAGAGCACTGGAATCCGTATGTAAAGTTTATTTATAGAAACAGAAATTGTCCACTCTTTCAGGTTTGGATCATGAGCTTGTGAATGTGCCTTCTTTTTTTACTTAAATTGGGTGAAATTGGTGAGATTATGGGTGCTAAATGTGACTCTCATTTTCAGCTATATGATGCTTTCACTGTTCTGATTATGATGGAGAGCTGGAATGTATTGGAAAAGTCTGATCCTTTATACTGTTCATGACATCTGACCTTAGGTGTTAGTTAAATGCAAATTAATACTATTTAAGCCAAAACAAATCAGTGAGGTAAGAAGGGACAGGTACTCTGAGAGAAGAGCAATGCCTTCTGATAGAAAGGATGGCAGTGATGAGAAAAATGAATCATTCTTTTTAGATTTAATGCCACATTAAATACTAGTAATCACAGAATGTTAGGGGTTGGAAGGGACCTAGAAGATCATCTAGTCCAACCCCCCTGCCAGAGCAGGGGCACCTA
>JAOEGS010002776.1:0-22626 GCA_025447755.1 Corythornis vintsioides | reverse complement strand
TTGCCTCTTGTCCTGTCACTGGATGACACTGAGCGGAGTCTGGCTCCATCCTCCCTACACTGCCCTGAACATATTGATAGACACTGCTGAGCTCCCCCCTCAGTCTCCTCCAGGCTAAAGAGTAAGCAGTACTGTTGGAGTAAGGGAGGCAGGGTGCAGATTATCCCCCACCAGCAGGCCTGTGTGCTAAGTCTAGTAGCTGTGCTTTACTCACCCAGAAGGGCTTAGTTTGAATTTGTTTGCATGTGCTAAAGAACCTCCTTAGAACTGCACTAGCCTCTGCAGGCTCACACTACAGCAGCTGCCTTGAGTTGTCTGCAGCACAGTCAGTCTCCTCACTCACTGTTAGCCATTTGTGTGCTTGCTTTTTAATAGAGGAAACTAATCTTACCAATAGCTTTGGAGAAAAATGCACAAGAGGAATTCCTAGAGGTAAAGCAGGGTTGTTAAGTAGCTGCATCTCCACCTTGCACTCAAACCCCAGCTGACATTGACACCTCCCTCTTTTCTACAGAGAGAAAAAGAAAGAATTGGAACGTGAAGAGCTGTGGAGGAAGTTAGAGGAGCTAAAGCTTAAGAAGGCAATGGCAGAGAAGCAGAACAGCACTCACAGTGTGCTAAATGCACACAGTCCAAGTGCCAAATAAGAGCTGATCACCTCTACTGGGCAGAGATACTTTTTTTGTACCCTTTTGAAATAGCTAAGGATTTGCAAAAGAAACCTCATTACTCTTAATAGAAACAGCCAAGTTTTTTTTCTCTGGCAAATGTAAAGATTTGAATTTCAATACAGCAGTTAAGTGATGTCATTACCACAGCATATTGTAAATTTGTCTAATTATTGATATACTGTCACTTCCAGCATTTCATAGAATTGAGTTATCATCCTTAATGAATGAAATAATTATGGGAGTGGTGAGAATTATGACTTGAATTTTTTGATTGTGTTGCACATAGGTGGTATAGTTTGCTATGTACATTTTTTTTTCCTTGTTTTGTATGTGCTTTTCACATTGCTGCATACTTTGGTTAAGATGATAGAAAAGGCTTCTACTTGTGCTGTATTTTCTCAAATAAAACCAAGGTATGTTATCAGTGACTTGAGATACTCAGTATGTGCCCCTTACAGCATAGAAATGAACTTGGATATGGTGCTGTCCTTGAAATCTTGACTGCACTCAGATTCAGATTTGTGTGATTCCCCCATCAGAATGAGGCAAAGCAGGGAGTGAAGTCTGTTTGAAGATGCTGGGGTAGTCTGTGTGTCTGGCCTACTGCTTGGTGAGTGCCTCAAGACCCTGTTCTTGCTGCCTCCTGCTCCTGGGCTGCTTAGAGGTTTCCTCCTGCTACAGCTGAGGATGGAGCTTCCTCTAGAGAGCCCATCAATGATGCTCCTCATCAGCCCCAGGACTCCCTGCAGAGCAGTGCAGGTCTGAGAGATGATTCTGCATTAGTTTTAGCATCTCATGGACTAAAGAATGAGACCAAATTTGGGATTTTTTTTTTTTTTTCCTTCAGTAAGGAGGGAAGGATTCAACAGACACTTCCTCATTTTATTTAAAAAAAATGCAGCCTGTTTCTTAAAGGTGGGACATTGACAATAGAAGTCTTGTCTGTTTACTTGATCGAGTATTTTTCACATCTTTTATCAGAGTACCATTCCAATCTCTTAAATTGCAGTTGTGTGGAAAACTTTTGTAATGAAAGATCTTTGGAGAATTGAGCAGCATTCAATAAAGTCTTTATGTTTGTATTTAGTGTTGTACATCACATCTTTGTGTTTATAAAGACCAGGAGGATTTGAATGGCTTTTACAAACAGCTGCACAGATCTCTGAACAACCTGTGGCCTTGCACAGGGCATGGGGGGCTTCAGTTGTGTTGAGGGGAGGGCAGGCTTTGTTCTACTCTGTGGAGGCCACAACAGCCAAGGCAGGTGTCTGGGGCTTTTCTTACCTAGTGCTTGGCTGGTTTACTGACATTATTCAAGCTGTTTCCCAGGAGAAAAAGTCTCTACTGCACTGAGTCAACTTTATTCCACTTTTCTTGTTACTTCATTGATGTCTCTAAGGAGTTGTGTTTCACAGAGGAACTGGGAATCACACTGCCTGAAATGGTTTCTGTTGCCAGTAGCTCCATTTGATTAAAACCAGTGTCTGTTCTCTATAAAGACTGCTCAATCAGCTGACCAAAGTGCTGTGGTGGGAGGTGTTTGCCCACAATCTGGGAGATAAAATTAACTTCTAGTGCTTCTTGCATGCTAAACACCATGGAGCCTGCAAGGGTGTGCTTGGGCAGCTCAGGAGGGAGATGATGGTTATGCAGGCACAGTTTACCTCACTGCCTCTTTTCCATAGATTAAAACCCTCACTTGGTGATACTAGATATTTTCTGCAGTCTAAAGCAAATAGATTCCCAATGTTTATATATAATTCAGTTCTTACCTTGCAACTGTACAAAGAATACATGACTGGCATTTGTAATTGCAAGGAGTTGTTCAAGAAATTTACAAATATGGATATCAAGAGTCAGTGACAGAAAACTGAGTAATAGAAAACTAAGGCAGGAGCTGGAAGAGGCAGTTTCAAACAAATTATGCAACAGTTGCTATTAGAATCACTCCTATAAATAGGTGTATAAAAGAAAGGTTTCTTGGCTGGAATCAGCTGGCTGCTTTACTAACATTTCCTTATAAAACAAAAAAATCTTGATAGCTGAGATGTGGTGACTGGAGTTGACTACTCTGGGAATTAGTTAAAAAAGGAGAGAGTACATTAAATACTGCAGAAAGGCATCTGTCCTTTATTTAACCACAGCTCCTGCTCACCCCAGAGCTGGGGCTAAGTTGTCTTCCTACTTCCCTTCACAAAAATGCAGCAGGATTCATCATTACCTGATCAAATTGTTGTTGACATTTAAGGCTGTGTTTGGTCAATACAATGCCTTGAAACTCAGCTGAAAGGGGTACACTGTGTTCCAAAATGCTTCCTTGGAAGGCAAGGGAAAGAATGAGGGGGGTACTTTCAATATGCTTGCTACTCTATTAATGCTTCTTTAGTAGGGGATGGAGAAGCACAATGTGACTTGTCATGCTCCTCTACTTGCCACAAAGGCCTGAGAGCAAGCAGACAGCAGTGCAGTGCTGTCCTGTGGCCTTCACCACTGAGACATCTGGCCTCATAAGGGACTTACTTATAAGGAAGAGAAAAGACTACACCACCACAGCACAGTTAGTTAGCACATTCTCTATCTAATAGAGCCTCATCTCAGTGCCAGGCTGATGAAAGACTATTTTTCACTTCCTTAGCAAAGACTGGGGGAAGAGGGAAGAGCAGCAGCCTTTGACCACCATCATCAGCTCAGATGCCCTGGTCTTGAGTTGCTTGAGTTCACTTTAGACAGATCAGAAAAAGGCTTTTGTTTTAAACTGTTTAAAACTTCCTATCATCCTGCTCCTGCCTCAACCACCTCTTGTAAAGCTCCAGCTGAAGGGGAGAGCAGGTGCTTTCAAAGAACATACACAATGCCTCAGCTGAAGTTTGGGTTTTTTTAATATTAAAGTAAATATACTTTAAGTCAAAAATGACATGTAATAGAGTTCCAGTGTATTTTCTTTTAACACATACTTTGGAGAGGGAAGGCCAGGCTGGGCTGAGTAATTTACCTTCCAGTGAAGGAAGGAACAATGGCAGCAGGTCGTAGCTCATGCAGAAGTTAATGGTCTTCTTCCAAGAAGCATTCAAATGCTGTCCATCATTTCAGAACTCAGCCACTACAGTGTTGGTTTTCTGAACATCAGGGAATTCTCTCCTTCTCCCTTGTCCCCCCAGATAGTGAGGTAAGCTTGTTAAATTCAGACTAGAAAAGCATGAGTTTGTTAGATCTGTCCTAGAGTTAGCTCCTTTCTGAAGTTCAAAGGCCAGTTCAGCACTAGGCTGTTCCTCCAGTTGTTTTTTTTCATGAAGAAAACATACCTGGTTTGCATCTTTAGTTGCTGGATTGCTGATAGAAGTCTATTCCAGTTATTCTCTATCCCTTCTGCTACACATAGTAAAAGGTAGCCTTACTCTCAGCTGATGTGGTTCATTACTTGACTCCTCCTCTTCAGATGTCTCTTCCTGATTTTAATCATCCACTTAACACTTAACTTAGCAAAGTCTGCTGCCTTAAATAGAGCCAGAAAGATGCCACAAAGAAGAGCAATCATGTTCCAGGGATTTGCTGTGACTATCTGAAAGATATTAAAAACATGATTCCCCTCATCAGACTTGGCACATCTTGCACCCATTCAATAACAAACAATTCTGTTTTTCAAACAGAATCTTTTGCAGCATGGTCCTTTACCCTGCAGAGATGCCCTGTAGCAGCCCTGCCCCACACCATGGCTTTTCCAACTCCTTCCATTGGGAAATAAACACATGGTCCTAGCTGCTACATTTCTTTTAGACTTTTACAGGATAGAATTGTTTAAAACATAGTTAAATGCTAATTTTAAGACTGTAGGGTAAATTTACTGTATTGTTTTTAAATTTACAAAAAATAAGTCCCATTGAAGAAGATCCTCCAGAAGACAAAGCCAAACCCATTTGGAAAAGCATTACCAGGACAGCATTATCATGCTAAATTAGGTTTTGACAGCAGCAACTGTTTCTGCAGACCTACAGCAATTACTGGATAGCTCTATTTTTAATGATATTTGATTCAAGAATAGTTTATTATAGTTTATAATTCTCCATGCACCTCTAGGTACAAGGATGACTTCTAGGATTTCAGCTGAAGCAGACAGGGCTTCACAGCTTTGGGACTTGCCCTGGAGCCTGCAACTCTGACAGGCATGGTGAGCACAGCAGCAGCACTTGGTCACCACCCAAGCCTGGAGGTTTTAAGAGGCTTTCTCTGGGTGTTAGTCCTCCTGAAAGCAGCAGTGCTGGCTGCCAGTGCTTGTGAACTGTGTCCTCTTCAGCAAGAGGGAACAAGCACCCTGCAAACCATGGGATCAAAGGGCAGCTTTCAGCTGGAAGATGGCAGAGGTGCTGGGGACAGCTCTGGGCTCTGCAGGACAAGGATGTGCAAGCACAGGACAGGGTGTCTGGCCCTAGCACAGACACAACACCAGGAGCACAAAGAATGGACCCCTGCCCCACACACTCTGCATTCACACTCTGGTTGTGTGAAAAAGAAAATAAGACTTTGTTAATTTTGTTAATCTGTTAATTTTGCTGGTGATGGGCTTTGGTTGGCCAGAGGGCCACTTTAAAGGCAACATTTTAATCAGATTGGTAAAGTGGGCAAAGACATGCTGCTTTTTTTTTTGGAGAAAGCAAAAAGTCTCCAACCTTTTCCCCTAGACCACAAGGAAAACAAGCTCACATGCTTAAAGCACATGTATGTCCAGTGCCCACCTTTAAAGTGCTCCAGTCATGGTGCTGGCTGACACACTGCACACCTCCACCTGCAGCAGCCTGAGCTACATTTTGAAGTGCTTTTAGTGTACTTGAATGCACTTCCAAATTCTATTCCAATCATGGATAAAAATAACAGACTAGGCTCTTTTTATTGCTCTGACTTAAGCCTAGGTTTCCTTGTTTGTCAATTAATAAAAGTCATTACATCAGTTTATCCAAACACACTTATTTAAGCAAAAATTTCAGAGTAGGCCTGAAGCTGCTTTGCTAGAACACAGCAGCCATGCTTTGCCTGAAGTGCAAGCACCTCTAGCTGCAAACAGAATGCTGAGTGTCACCAACCCCCAGAAAGGCATCAAAGGGTCTTGCCCACTGCAGAATACACATTACTGGAGTCCAGGCTGAAATAGCAGAAGCAACCTCACTCTTCCTCTGCATTTCTGCTTGGTGTGAGGTAACAGAGGCATGGGCACACACACACACACACACAAACCACAGGCATGTACAGGCAGCAATTCAGTAAGGGAGTAGCATTTTACTCACATCTTGAACAGTCTGTATAAAAGGATCTTTCCATTCAAATACCACAAAAAACAGCTGGTCACTTCTTGGTTTAGTTCTCTGGTCAATGTAATTAACCACGCTGGTCTGGGGAGAAGGAAAAACACAGATGTGTTGCTTTCTTCAGTGGGTAATGAGGCATGGGTACAACAAAGGCTGGAAAGAGCAGACTGGGTAGAGGCTTCCAGTTCAGCCTTCCTCTACCTGGAAGAAGGATGAAAAGGGCAGCTCCTCAGCCTGGCTCCTGTTCACATTCTTTTCCCATTTCTCATTTAGTAAAACCCTGCTATGCCATTTTTACACTGGTAGCCAGGTCCCTTTTAGTACAAAGATTTTCAAGGGGGGGAATTTAATTTACAAAATACATTTCCTTGCTGTTACACAGCATGTGGAATGCTCCCATGAATCAATTCTAAATCACTTTTATTTACTGAAGAACTACATGATGGTGGCAGGAAGGTTTTGTTGCCTTTTGTTTTGTTTCTTTAAATTAATTGTGGAATAAATTAGAAGCTGCCAGGAAGTGTGGAGTGCACAGATCATCTAGTCCAACCCCCTGCCAGAGCAGGGGCACCTAGACCAGTCTTCTCTGCACACCCTGCCTTGACCAGATTTTAGGCTGCAAACACACAGAAGCAGGAGCTGGAACACTCTGTTTGTCCATTCAGAACAAACAGGAGCTTCACCACCTGATTTTTCCTGGTCAAAAACCTTTGCTTCAGACTTACCTTCTACAGCTGGCTCCCTTCCTGCAGCAAAACATCACCCCAGCTACACTCAGTCAAGAAAACTTCACACCAGGAAACAAACAGCACACAAAGGGAAATGGAGGCCATGGGAAAGGAAGAAAACACCAAGCAATGACTACTGGACTTAGTCAGCAGACTGACTGAGTTATTTAGCTTAATATTCATATCCATCTTTCTGATATGGCACCTCATTTGGAAGGCTAATGGACTTCCTTATGCAATTAGAGCACATGCTGTACTATCTTTGGTCAACAGTGCAATTTGTATCTGAGCTATTTCAGCTTCTACTGTATTGCTAAGAGGGATCTGAAGCTCAGAATTCCCCTGGGTACTTATTCCTGTTTCCTAGTTTTATTAAAAAGAAAGAAAACAACCCACAAAAAACAGAAACCAAACCAGACAAAAGCAAACCAAACCAAAATCAAACCAACCAAAGCAAGAAGAACAACACAACACAGTGTTCACCTATCCAGATGCTCAGAGACTCTGTTAACTGCTGGATTCAACAGATGTTTGTAGTCACAAAAAGCTCAGCTTTTTCTGAGTTTGAGTCACCCTTTTGTTTCCACTTTGAGATATGTTAGACTTGAGCACACAAAGGAGAACTTTTGAAAGTTCTACACTTGGCAAGTACACTTGGGAAGTGATAGAGAGGTGTGGGTGATGAGGGACAGACAGACAACTGCTGTTAGTGCTCACACAGCAGCAGCTGACTTTTGCATTCTTTCCTCTCCTCCAAAATAAGGCATCAGTTTGGGACTAGCATGACTCTGGGATTTGCCTGCTGTCCTCTTCCAGTGGAGTAGGAGGGTCCCACCTCACAGTCAACATCTCTGCTCTTCCATTAAAGCTTTGCCATGTAATGTCCTAACTGAGAAAACTGAAGACAGGAAAATTAAGAGCCTGCTTCATTTTGATCTCCACAAAGTAGACTGAGAGAAAAGTGTAGTCTCTGAAAGATACATTCTCTGGAAAAGACTGCTCTTAAAATTCTCATTTCACCCCACTGATGAGAACAAACTGCTCTCTAGCCCTGGGAGCAAGACAACAGACCCTAACACAATTATCTTCCAGTCCATTAATGTGAACAGAACAGGAAAGAATGTCAAACTCATTTAATCCCCATCTAGGTTTATGTCTTCCACCTGCATATTTTCTAATTTTAAATGATTCAAGAATTTGTGGCAGTAACTAGTTCTTAGCAAACTAAGCAGTCCCAAAACAGTCTTCCCAAGGTTTTTTTTTGGTTAGTTGGTTGGGTTTTTTTACCTCTTGTTTGAACTCAACAGTCTCACTGCCATCTTCTTCTTTTGTTTTCACCAAAGACATCTTGACCCAAGTTCGAAAGCCTCCAGAAAACTTCCAGCTGGAGTATGAACTTTCACAGTCCTTCATAAATTCTGCTTTTTCTGGACTAAAGGAAAGAAGAGTAGATTAACTTACTAACCTAACTCAGAGTAGTAGCTGAGCATTATAGTCAGGAGAATGTCAGACCTACAGGCACCCAAAAAAATGTGTTGAGAATTCTTTTATCAACTGCTAAAATTCAGTTTATCTGAATTTTTATGTGTAGTGAAGGAGCAGCCAGGAGCAGCCTGTAGGCAGGGCAGGCTGCTTCACCCCACTTCTGGGAGGCAAAGAAACTGGTTGTGAATGCAGAAATACTTAAAATGCTTTAGGATTGACTTTCATTGTATTCCTACTACTTTGGAAACACTAGGTGTAAGGATCCCACCTGCAATAACATGGCTCTTTTCCTAACATGCAATTGCAGATATTTGTATCCCCAGAACAGCAGGATTGCTTTGTGTCTTACACTACTGTGACTGTAAGTCATAACAGGCTCCCAACCCCTCTCATGCTGCAAGCAGAAAAAAGGGAGCTCTGTGGCATAGCCAGTCTCCAACCTTTCTCTGCCAGCTGCACAGGACACAGTGAATTAACCATGCTGTTTGCTTGGAGTTCCTCAGTACTGTGGATTACATGAGAGTACCCCTTTCATGTCATCTCTACAAAATAAGATTGGCCCTGCAGCTGCTTTTTCAGTTGACATGAAGGGGTGACCCACTGTGATGAGTTAGGACTCACTAAAGCACAGGCTGCTGATTTTTCCTAAAGATGTATTTCAGGTTGCAGAGATATGGGAGGGTGTGCTGGTCCTTGAGACAAGGGAAGGGGTTTTCACTTGGACTCAATTCATCATCTTAGGTGAAGGGAACAAGTATACTACTTTGTATGGCAGAGGGTGTGCACATGGACTAGATCTGCTGGGAGATGAAGGTAATTTGGTCATTTGGGAGAAAGATGCAAAGTAGTAAAGAAGAGAAGTTGATCTGAAGAAGCAAAGCCCTGATCCTAGCAAACAGGCCAATCAGGAATCACAGAATTGTCATGGTTGGAAAAGACCTCTCAGAGCACCATGTCCAACTGTCAGCAGCAAGAACAACAAAAAAAACCAACCCCAAAACAAACCAAACCACCTCACCATCCCACTAGAGCACGTCCTCAAGTGCCTCACCTACATGGTTTCTGAGCATCTCCAGGGATGGTGACTCCACCACCCCCATGGGCAGCCCATTCCAGGGCCTGACTACTCCTGACTACTCCTTCAGTGAAGAAGTTCTTCCTAATATCCAATCTAAACCTTCCCTGGTGCAACTTCAGGCCATCTCCTCCAGTCCTGTGGGTATTGTGAGAAGAGGCTGCACCCACCTCACTGCAGCCTCCTGCAGGTAGCTGTGGAGAGTGATGAGGTCTCCCCCCAGCCTCTCCCAAACTAAAGAATCCCAGTTTTTCAGCCTCTCCTCATACAACTTGTTCTCCAGACCCCTCACCTGGTCGGTCGCCCTTCTCTGAACTCACTCCAGCAACCCCAGTGTCTTTCTCATGGTGAGGGGCCCAGAACTGAACACAGTACTCGAGGTGAGGCCTCACCAGTGCCCAGGGGCACCATCACTGCCCTCCTCCTGCTGAATACACCATTTCTGACCCAGGCCAGGATACCATTGGCCTTCTTGGCCACACTGCTGCCTCATGTTCCTCTGGCTGTCTGCCAGCACCCCCAGCTCCTTTTCTGCAGGGAGATTTCCAGCCAATCCTCCCCAAGCCTGAAGTGTTGCCTGGGGTTGTTGTGGCCAAAATGCAGGACTCAGCACTTGGCCTTGTTAAACCTCATACAGCTGGCCTTGGCCCATTGATCCAGCCTGTCCAGACCCCTCTGCAGGGCCTTCCTACCCTCAGCACATCAACACTCCCACCCAGTTTGGCATCACCTGCAAGCTTGCTGGGGAAGCACTCAATCCCCTCACCTAGATCACTGATAAAGATGTTGAACAAGACCAGCCCCAGAACAGAACCCTTGGGGACAGCACTGCTGACTGGCCACCAGTTGGGTTATCTCCATTTACTACAACTCTCTGGGCCCAGTCCAGGTTTGTCCTGTGCCAGCACTGACTGGATTTGCACAGTTCCTGTCTTTTTCCTCACTTTTCAGAATCAGGGCTCCTTTTCTTCCTACAAACCAAGATGACTTGTGTACAAGGCAAAAAACAAAAACAGGAAGGAGAAGTGTTTCTGGAAAGAAAAACAAATACATTTTGCTACCCATAAAAGACAGATTCAAGACTGTTTTAGCAAATTAGGAATATCTTTATCTCTAAGATCAGGTGTTTGTTTGGTGATCCCAACAGAATGGCAGTGTACTTCCCTAACCCTCCCAAAGAAGACATGGGCAAAGCATAAGAACAAAGCCCACCCCCTGACTGCTCCTCACCATGCAAGCCAGTGACATAGGGAGACCTAATATGACAATTATTTCTTCCCCCTTTGGCCTGTGGGTAACAGCAGCAGATGAAGGGGCAGCATGGAAGGGTGCAGTGCTTTGCCACTCAGAGGAACATACAGAATTAGCACTGTGCCAGCCAGTCATATGCCTAATGCCTGGCTAAATACAGCAGCCTGGAAAAGCTTTCCAAACCAACATGGAAAATTGAGGCAGGAAGTTATGACCCAGAGCTGAATGTTACAGCCACAACTTACATGGTAAGCAGACAGCAGCAGTATCTACTTTGCCTTTGACAGTAATTGTAGGCTTGAAAAAGAAAGATTAATATAATCTTCAGAGAAACTGTGGAGCCATGATCTGAGAAGGCATCTCCTTGCATGTGCCCATACTCCAGACCACTGCCACAGAGGAGGAAAAAAAAAGGGGGGGGAGGGAGGTGGGAAGCAGAGCAGAGAGGCACAAGATTTGCACAAATGCTAGCAGAGGGCAGCTAATGCAGCTTAAAATCCACACACAACTGAGTGAGCACAAGACAGGCAAGGGGTTTGGAGCTGAACAACAACTATCCATGCAGTTTCTTTTCATTCCCTCTTCACCCCAAAGACAGACAATCTGCAGAGGCTGCAATTCTTTTTGTTCAGTGAGTTCTTCCAGCTATTACACTAACTGTCCTTCAGCTGTATGGCAAGATTCCTGCCACACTCCACACAAGGCTTTCCCAGGATACTAATGGTACCTTGAGAACATGCAGAAATTCCCACATCCCAGCAGATGAAGAAGTGCTGTTGTCTCACCCAGGTGAAGCCCAACCCAGAAGAGCCAGAGGCATCTAAAGTTGTCCCACCTGCAGATTCCAACACAACAGCAAAAGCCAAAACCACTGAAGGGTAAAACTCTATTTGTGTTTATTGCTTTTGCTTTTCCCCAGACTTGGAAACTCTCAGGCAGCCATCAGATCTAATAAAGGGTCCCAAAAGTGGTACCAAAAGTCTCTCAACACTTCAATGCTATAATCTATTTATCTGCACACAACAATCCAGACCAGAGACAAGAACATGGAGCTCTGTTCAGACCCTTAAATAATCTGTGATCTGTGCAGGCTGGTATTCATCAGTTCACATGACCACAAGTCATTTTATATGCTCTGCTAACAACAGTTTTGTTGGTAATACATTCAGAGGATTTTCTTCTTAGACCCATGCATTACACTAATGACAGCTCAGGAAAGGAACTTGTATTTTTAACCTTTTTTTTTTTTTTTAAATTGCAAGGGTTTAATTATTTCCTTCCCTGCAATTAATAGGGTACAGACAGCAGCTGCCACTGTCTTAAATAAAAAAAAAAAAAATAAAAAAAGAAGAAAAAAGAAGCCAGTGGCAGTATCCATCCAACTCACAGGCCAACAATTGGAATGATCTGGGAAGGCCAGAGCAAAACCAGCAAGCAGTGCCAGCTTCATGCAGTCTGACAATCCAATTTTATCAGAAGAGCTGCAAAGAATAAAACCCTTGACAGAAACAAGTGGACCTTACTTGAGTCCTCACCACTTGCTGTGCCTCAAAAAATCCTTACACATATATTTTACAGCAGTCTGCCTGCCCAGCCCAACCTAAGCTGCTTGCAGCCATGGCAAAAAAAAAAATGTAATTAAGTTATGAGTTTTAGTATATATCTCAGTATCTTTGATTGCACTTCACATTAACTGCTGGGCACAGTGCTAGTAAAATGTTCTCACAGCCACTGAGAGATTTTGTCAGGAAAAGTAGTTAGCAGCAGAAGCAGTGGAAGTTTCTAGAGGAAGTGTGGACAGACACACAGAAAGTTTCTACAGATGTCAGTTCAGACTTCCCTATATCCACTATATTTAGCATCCACTGATGAACCAGAAACCATTTCTATTTTCCTTTCTGCTGGAAGCTGAACACAGGGAGTACACTGCACATATGCATGAGGCTTCACATGCACCTCATAGCCAGGAGAAAATGTCAACTTTCAACCTGCTCCCAGCCTGTCCAGTTCATGCCCTGGGACACCAGGACAGCAATATGCAAGACACACCACATCATTTATACCAAGCTTGGAGGATGCTCTAAAAGACAACACTGCTGGTCTCTTGTGCACAACTGGTTCTCTTCCTGTGTTTAACCTAGACATGTAGATAATTTACTCCCCAGTTTCAAGGCCCACATACCTTTGCCAATTTTACTGTTATCTGGATGAGTTCAAAACCAGTTTCAACTCACATTCCTGCTACCTGCTGCAAACAGGCACAAAGGATACATCCCCAAACAAACACCATCATTTCCTACCTTTTTGCTTTGGTCCAAACATAACCCCAGCTCAGCCTTCACTCCCACAGCTTCAGTTCTGGTGCCTTCAAACACCAAGAGCAGGCAGCTTCTCTAGGAACAAAGGAACACTTGCCTATCTCTTTGGAGCTTGATTCTGACATCTAATGAGTTTGACCTGGTAAAGCTGGAGGCAGGAGGCTGCAATCCAGGTTTCTCCCAGGAAGCTTACAGTGGATTCTTAGTGACCCATCTGCACTGGCACAAACACAGCCTTGAAGCTGGGACCCCTGCAACACTGCTCATGGCTGTTTTGCACATCCCACCTGCCTCTGCACAACATGTGGCACTAGTGTTTGGGACAGCAGCATGTAGCCTTGCAGAAATACTGTCAACTGAAGACATAGGTGTTTCAACATGGGAATCACCAATTCTTTAAATGGCTTATCTGCAAATGGAGGCAGTGAGCACAGAAATGTGGCTTCCAAGACTTGAGTATGCACAGACCAAACTGTGTCTCAGTTAAATGGGCTCATTCTGCAAAAAGCCAGGGACCAGAAGCAAGGCAGCCATGCCTTCTGCTCTGTGTGCTCACAAAGGGTGGTCTCAGACAGCACTTGTGTCTTGTAGCACACAAAAAGCTGTGCACCTTTGCTGGAGTCAGTGCCACTGCACACACTGCTGTGACACAAGCCACAAAAAAAGGAGAAAAAACAACACAGAAAGAGTAAGTAGCACCTTCTACATCACTACTCTCAACTGGTGTTTTCTCACTCTGAAATAGCAATGCCTAAAATATCCAAAACATTAGCATTTTATGAGGTGTTCTGGTACAGTTACAGAAAGTACTTAATGACTTAACTCTCCTTCATTTAAGTAGAAATGTTTTATAAAAATCAAATGCAGATAATTTTGTCTTTGGCCACCCAGAGATACTGTGTTCAAATACTTCCAATATTACAATGTCTAAGCCTCAAATAATGTTTTGTTACAATAAAACCTTTTATTTCTTTTCCACTTCCTCACCTAATTTTTTTTTCTGCATATGGTCTTTATACCCTGTCCCTTTTTTACTGAGCATCTATTACTAAATTAAGGCTTTCTAGTAGGTCTCACTGTGACTGGCTTTTCATTGGGATCACAGAGGGAAGAACAGAACTTGGATTTAAATTAATTTATTCTCACAAGGTGGGAAAAAGAGTTGGGCTCTCAAGAAAGTTCAAGACAGGATTAAGTCCACTCCTGTTAAAATCAGAAGACTGATCACTCACTCCAATGGCACCCATGTCAAACCAATATGTTATATTTATGTCCATATAGTAGTGTGCAGTTACAGCAGGCTCATCCATTAACATACCTGTTGATGAACTCTTGGAAAGAAGAAAACAGAAGATAGTCAATGGCACTAAAATCTTGGTCTGTTCCATTTAAATGAAACTGCAAAAACACCAATTCCTTTTTCTTCACATCACGAGGGCCTTGAACAATCAAAGCATACTTCTGTAAGCAAACAGAGATGGTGAGAATAGCAAAGGAATCCTCCTTTCCTGAGAATTAATTTGCCATCTGTCACCAATACTCTACAGAAATCTAACACACACTGATGTGTTCTTGGCCACTACTAAGTATATGCCTAATATCTAACAAGAATTAAAACAATCTGAGCAATAACTTCAGATGCAAGTGACCATACTTAAAATGTTTTTTATTTTTTGAACATTTATTTATACAGAAGCTAGATTTCCTGCACTTCAAAGGACAATTTAAGACAGACTATCACTCAATGTACCCATCTTAACAGCTCACAGCATTTCAGTATGATGAAATGCTTGGTGTCCACTTAAGATTTTTCCAGGTGTGACAAAAATAATATGCAATTCCCAGCAAATGTACAGGAAGATATAAGCTATCTTGCTTACTGCTTTCAATCAAAGCCAGATTTACTATATCAAGGAGTATGATTAACAGATTATTTAAGAAAGGAATGAAGCAAGAGGTTCATTGTGAGAAATGAACCATTCACATTTTCAGGCTGCACACACCCACACAACAACTAATTTTCACAACCCATGTACATACCAATTGGGGTCTTTTACATATCTGAAAACAAAAAGGCAGATGGCTTAAAAAAAAACCAACAAAAAACTAGAAGGATTTTTGCAGCACTTAGTAATTTTTTTTTTTTCCATTCAAATACCACTACAAGCAGAAAATCCCCACTGAGTGAGCTTTGTTCTATTATATGATTATTATTACCATGGTTTGATTAGTAAAAGGATCCGTGTAGTTGATTCTCTGAGTGGTGCATTCAATGTCTCCTGGCTGACCTGGATTTATCAGAGGTGGAATGTGATCATAGTAATGATGCTTGCAGCTGAGCAGCTGAGCCTTGCCTGGGTAAAAGGCAATACCTGGTTTAGGAGAAAAAACATTTCAGAGAAGTGTTTTCATTCCCAAGTACATAGATTTTCTTATTGGGGTTTCATCTCAGAGGGTAATGACCTATCCTCAAGATCCAAAAACAATCAAATTAAACCACACCCCAGCATCTTACTGAAGCAGAAATGCCATCTCCATCAGGACAGAATCCCTGTGATGTGATGACCAAATTCTAATTGTAAGTAATGTATGTACTACACATGAGAGATGAAAGATCCCTGGCTGATCTAATAAAACTGAAAGGATGCTCTTCAGAACATCCAGCATCTTCTGTTCACTAAGTACAATGTCATGATAAAAATCACAGCCATCAAACAAGTACCAACTGTTACAATGCCTTATTACTTCCTTCACAGGGCAGGCAGGCTACTGCTCATCTGTACAGAAATGGATATATACCCTAAATCTGCCATTTCAGACCAACAGCATGCATTAAAAGAACCTCAGTCACCTCAGCTGTAGAAGGCTAGAAAATATAAGGCCCAAAACCCTGTTCTGCTGCATTTATTATTGGAAACAATCTTGTTCTTGCTTCAAGACAATCCAGACCAACTATCAAAGAAATAATGATTTGAATTCTTAGATATTATTAACTTGCACAACTGAGCTGACCTGTCAAAATGCAAGACATCAAAGCAGGCAGCAATTATTGATCTAAAAATGACTCTTCCATTTCTCCAGTGCTCCATGCTGCAACTTGCCATCTCATCACTTTAATAGAGCAATGAAATACAGAGCTACATCACTTTAGGTTCTCTGATCTGACAGGGATCCCTGCAATATTTTTGGATTTATATGTAATTTGCTCTGCATCTTTAAATGACAGTCTTCCTGTTGCTGTATGAAAAGGTCACTTGAGGAAAAAAATCCTGCTCTTGCAGTCAGATCCATCTGGTCCTATGCAAGAACCTACTTACAGAACTGACCTTAACTGATCATACAGAAAAACAACCACAGAATAGGGCAACAACTGGAAACACCTTTCAGACACAATTACTGAGGTGATTATTTGTAAAATGTGGTAACACTCCACAAAAAGGGTTATTTTTAAATTGGAAACTGACCTATGACTGAGCTGCATTTGCTACTGCAGCTCTATTTACAAATATTTACTGGATAATTTTTTTTTTGAAGTGATAGAAGTCATTATTCCAGAACACTTCTGTGTCATAATCCCTCCTTGCAAGCTGCTACACAGTTCTCTGATGCCATGCTGCATTTTTGCACCAACATTGTTCCCTGCAGTCACATCACATTTTCATTGCCTACTGATGCAACACCAAGTTGTAAACAATGCAAAACAGAAGCAGAAAGTGCCATTGTGGTTGGTTTGTGGTTGGTTTGAGAAATTCACTTTCTTTACTGTCAACAGCATTTCAGTGTCCAGTGACAGTGTCCTGACACACATCCTAAGTGCTACCCCATTTGAACAATACAGTCTGGGGAATATTTCCATAAGGAATTATCTTCTTTCCCTAAAAGGGGACTCATTCTAGAGTCTGAAAACACTTCTCATCTACAAAATGTTGCATAATGCTCCACAGCTATAGTCATTCATGTTGCTGGCATGAAAGATCCCAAAATCTCCCAGAGTATATTAGCATTTCTGTGCAAGTTAAAATAGATTTAAAGAGGAAGCAAAAAAATGGAGTTAAAGCATTATATACATATATATATATATATACTCCAAGCCCTGGAGAATCAACACCAAACATTTTAAACAATCCAAGATTGTGAAGGACAACTTAACCATTTGGTTTGTTACCAGCCTTACCAGGTGCATCATACAAGGGCACTTCCTTGTAAGACACAGACATCACTGGGTGCTTGAGCTTCTCCCTGAAGTCACTGATGGTTTGGTAGACAAGGAACACAGCAACAGCCATGAGCAGCAGATAAATAAACAGGAGAATTACTGAAAAGACATTCTTTAGGCAGGTCTTGCTGAAACGCAAAGATGGGGCAGTGGAACCCAGCTCACTATCTGGAACCAAACAGAATATGGATTAGGACTTGAAAATACAGATATTTGGGCTGAATTGAGGTAGTGTTCATATAAAGATCAATCACTGGAGAAGAATGTAAACCTCAAAGTCAGCTTGACTTAAAAAAAACACAACTACTGCTGGTTTTGATGATCAGACAGACAGATGCTTCCTTGACTAATCATCCAGATGATGATTTTTACCTCTTTTTAACATGCTGAACTAGGCACTCTGCTTAAAGACACTTCAGGCAGGAAACAAGGTTTATTTTCAGGAAGGACAACTCAGAAACAAAGTTCAAAGGTCATAAGAAAAAAAAGTCTCTCAGTGGTCAATATTTCCTCCAGGAAAAAACCCAATTCCTTTCCCCCTTCCCAGTCTTGATTTTTATACACTCAGCAGAGAAACTGAATATTCTAATGCTCTATCTGCATTGCACCACCACCATGGTAGAAGCCAGTAGATATTTGTTATCCTTTCATTTTTGGACTCTAGTTTGTTAACTCTAACTCTTCTGTGTGGTGTAATTTAATGAATCAGGCCATCTCAGACCATGCCACACTGTCCATCAACTACACCAGCATGGTTTGCTGTTAGCTCCTTACCACAGCAAACATTGGTCTTTTAGTAAATCCTATTGAACACAACCTCTTAAAAAGCTCCAGGGTCACACACAGGCAGCCAAGGAAATCAGGACATGAATAGCTATAAAACTGCACTACTGAAACAACTATGTCTTGAATTGCTGCAAAGTATTGAGGCATTTCAGGTTGGCTTACCTTCATGCATACATCCCAGCCTCAATAGGCTCATTTAAAACAGCCCTGGACCCTCCACCAGCAGGTCCAAACAGTCTAACTAAAATCCATTTAAAAGCACATCTGTTCAATCCTGCATCTTGCTCATGGAAATCTGGGTCAGATTTTACTTGCAATCCATCACAGACACTGCAATTTGGTAATTGCCAAGTCAATAGTTCTCACCTGGTAAAATAACAGAGCTGGCATCTTCATGAACTTCCATGTCTCCTCCTCTCTCATCTGTTGGGTTTTCAGATGCTCGCTCCACATCTTCACTCAGCTGTGTAGTTAAAACAGTGGTTCAATTGCCAAACATGCTCTCAACTTGCAACTGATGGAATTTCTATGGTACAAATAGAAGAGGCTCCAACTAACCAAACACACACAAAAATATGCCCCCAGCCCAAAAGCACCCCAGTATCTGTTACACTTCACAAGACAACAGCCACATTTATGTAGAACTATGGCTAAAAATTAAGTGACTTCCACACTGAAATTAAAAAAAAAGATGGCACATTAAATTTAACCTATTTCTACCCTGCTGCTTCAACAATAAAATTACCTTTTCTTTCAAGATCAAAGTAATTGTTTCTGTGACAGCATCAGCTCACTTGAAACCTCCAATTAGGACAATACCCTCTGAAATAAGCAGAAACTTGAGTCTGTCACTAAAGAACATATGTTTAGGTGTAAACAAACCACAGCACATCCCAGCAAACAGAGCTTCAGCACTTCTTAATAAAGAGGTGCAAAAAGAGCAAGCTGCATCTTCACAGGCATTAGGTCAAGTAACTCAAAAGCAGTCTCAGCCACACAGGCAGATACAAGTACCCTACATTTCTGGTATTTGTTTGAGCTCACTGTACATATTATTATATAGTAGTAGTTATGCAACTAATTAGTCTTCCAGTGTTTCTAAAACAGCAACAGAGACCAGATGTTTTCTTGTTTTGCTATTCAGAGCTTTGGGCCCAAGATGCCAAAACACTTCCATCTGAGTCAGAATGCTTGTCACATCAGATAGACATCTCAGGAAACTCTGAAGCATTAGACTTCTATATATGTGTGTGTGTGTATACATATACATATATATATATATATATAAAATCTCCTGTATGTTTTCCATCAAGGCAAACCAGGGAGGCAGAAGCTTGCAGCACATCATGTGCTGCACAATAACTGAGCTAAACATTCAGCACCACCTACCTACCTCATTAGGTAAGGAAGATTCAATTTGCTCCTACTGCAAGGAAAATTGGGGCACAGTTAATGCAGCAGCCTTACTGAATCCTATTAAACTTTACACCCCCACTTACTCAATAGTAATGTGCATGTATCCATAAGGAAGTGCTTTTATTTCACCCAACCTTAATTCAGTATTGAAATCATCATTATACCACTAACAGCTCATTATTTACACTTATTAGGAAAGAGTTCACTCATTTTACCTCTTCAAGGGCTGCACAGTCTCCACCACCTCCTGCTGCACTTCTGTATTCATTTCCACCTTGCAAAGCAACTTGAAAGCAGTGGCTTTTAAATGCTTTGCACACCAATAAAACATGATTTCCCACAATGTGAGGGCATGAACAGATAGCTATTAGGCTGAACTCTGTTCATTTGCAGGAGACTTAGCAGGGTCCAACTAAAGATACTTCTTGAATTGTGCTCATGAAATAAGAGAAAATTAAACACTGCTCCTTTTTGTAGAAACACACCAGTTCCACTTGTTTACTTGACCAAAAATAAGCTATTGTGACACCAGAAGAGTATTCACTGAACCTCTTGTACTGGCTAAGCTTCATCAGCTAAGAAGCCAGTTCAGACTATATTAATGCAAATTCTGACACCAGAGCTGATCTAAAAAATGTTAGGTACAAAGTCACTGCAGTTTCTCAGCTGATTCAGCCCACACCCCTCTGGTTCAGCCACAGTTCCTCAGGTACAGGCACCTCAGGGACTGAGGTTATGTAGGGAGTAAACAAATTCTATTCCTGATCTGATAGAATGGAGACTCCAACACAAGTTTAACAAGCACATAATACACAACATTTCTTAATCTCTCAAGAGAGCCTACACATAGGAGAAGAAAAACTAAGCAAACTTCACCTTTCAGCACTCCTTAGAAACAAAACCCAGACGATATGCAATTATGTTTTCTTATCTCTGCTCCCAAAGCAGACATAAATTCATAAGCTTTTCACACATAAAAACAGCTTTTTCACAGTGAAGAACAGCTAAGCAAGAGCAGGAGCACTAACATTGCCTAACATTGTGAGTAGGCTGAGTGGCATGTAAGACAACCCCCAAGAACAACTAATTTCACTGCAAATCCTCAACTTCTGACTTGACAAGAGGTGAAGCTGCATAAAGCCACTGAGGCCATCAAGAGCCTAGTACTGTTCATGGCTCAGTTACCACAGTCTGTGAGCAGCATGCAGCACACTTATTCTACAAGGCACAGCAGCACACATCTCCAAACACACCAACTAACACACTGAGACTCCTACTAGGAGATGTCTCCTAATTGGAAAGCCAGCCCAGCATTACTGCATGACAGCTGATCCTACTTCCCTCACATTTGACAGCATCCCCCAAACAAGGCAATTTAGAGCAGCAAACCCAGCATATGCCAACAGTGTTCAACCTCACGGGCCAGCTCTTCCTACATCTTATTTTTGATAGGGATAAGCATAGTGCTAATGCAGATGGAACACAGTCTTGTAAGGCATTTGAGATTACAATAGGATGCAGAGATAGGGTATCAAAGAGCAGGAAGGGCATGAAAATACACCTTTGTTCAGCATTCCTCTGAGATGGTAGGTACAGCTGAGTGAGAAACAGCTGCAGAAGCCTGCCCATGACCCAGCAGTTCCTTTTCAGTCATGTACACAAGAAAGCACTGCACAAATGGAAGCTCAGAAAAGGCAATTCCAGTCATTTGAACATCCCTGCTAGGGGCAGGAGCAGCACAGACGTATCCCCACACATCAGAGAAGGGATGGAAACACAGCCATGGCACACACACACCATCTAAACTTGCACCATGGAGTTTGGGACAGTATCAAACACCCAGAGCAGTGTCACAGCTGGATGATACACAAGGCTGAAATGTAATAGGCATAGGTCAGTCCATACTTCAGGCATCAATGCAAGTTCATTAACTCTCTCAAGTACCTCCTCTTACACAAGTTAATTTCATCCTGATAACCATGGGATAAAACCTCCCTACCAGATAAAACCCTCTTAAAGGAGAACTTGTTCATACAGGCCTTTTGCTGGTCCACTGACTCATCACCTTCTAGCCTAGCATGGAAACTGTAAGTTGAAACAAACACTACAAAACTAAATTAGAACGCATCAGAACACCCAGACTACCCATCACATGCAGAGGAATGCAAGCACCTGCATCTCTTTCGCCTGCAAGATGCAAACAAAGGTGCCCTGCTGCAAGGGCATGAATCTATGAATCTATGAAGGCTCTACCGCTGCTGAAGTCGGTAGGAAGAGCTTGTATCTCCAGCAGGAGAGATAGGAACGAGGGAAGAATTGCGGCTGTTCGAGCCTGTACATTGATATGCAAAGTAGGCGCTGCCTCGGCTCTTGGCAGGATGATAACGCGGCCTTCAGACTCACAGCAGAGAGATCTTGGACCAAAGTCGCTTCTCACGCCCAACAGACTACCGCCTTGCTAGGAAAAATCCAGTTACAGAGCTCACCAGCCAGCTCTGCTAGTTCGTACCCTTAGGATACCGGCTGACCATTATTTTCACTAGGTTGAAAGGTAAACCGTGAAACTGAGTGCACCCAAAACACCTTGTTTGTCTGTGGTGAGGGTGGGTGCAGCCTCACATCCCCAGGCAGCGGGAAGGAGGGCTGGGGACAGCATCAGGCAGCGGGAGGCTCACGGCCTCTCGGCGAAGACCCACCCGGCTCGGTGGCGCTTGAGCAGATGCAGACGGGCCAGAAGAGTCAAGTGAAGCTGCGGAGAGCTCCGTGTGGCGGGAGACCGCTCCTCCACCGCTCCCAGCCCTGCCGAGCCTCAGAGACAGAGACCGGAGCCGAAGCGAGGACGCGGAGACAGCGCTGAGCGTAACCGCTCGGCAAGACTCCCGTCGGGCATCACCGCCCGGGGGCCTGCCCCTCCCGGCGAGCTGGGACCCGCCGCCCACTAGCCCTGCCCCGGTCCCCACCCCCTCCCGTCCCGTACCTCCTGGTAGGATGCGGAGACCTCTGGTCTTAGCATAGCATCGGCGGCGGGGAGCAGCGGCCGCCGCGGGGGGTGGGGAGGCAGCCCGGTCACACGGCACGGGACTGCGACAACCGCGGCCCGATCGAGCCGCCCTGCCCGGGCAGGGCCACGCAGGCGCCGGACCCCTCACCCGCCCGCCGGCTGCCCGCCCGCCCCGGCGCCATGGCCCCGCCACCGCCGCGCGGGGGGTGCTGGGAGGCGTAGTCCGGCTCGGGCCGCCGGAACGGCCGCCGGGAGACCGTTGGTGCCGGGATGTAGAATCATAGAATGGTTAGGAGCGGAAGAATGACCTCCAAAGGTCATCTAGTGCAGCCCCCTGCAGGGAGCAGGGACACCCTCAACTAGACCAGGCTGCTCAGAGCCT